>PVJI01006557.1:0-85228 GCA_004026765.1 Micronycteris hirsuta | reverse complement strand
AGGCACTGGTCAGAAGGTATTCAGAGGTCTGATTTCTCACTGATTTTAATAGTCCTTTTCTGAGAGAGAGAAAAAACAGTTATCAGTGCACCTAGAATTCATGCGAGACTCTGCAGTATCTTTCCAGGCCTTCGGACAACTACTGGGAGCAAGCTGAAAGAGCACAAATTACCTAACCTGTCCCATCATCCCTTTACCTTCTTGTCCTAATCAGTGCATCAGATGAGAAAATGTGAATGTAGCCTGTGGTCAATCTGTGGCTTCTAAGAAATGGAAAAAGAAATGAGGGAAACATTTGCCCAATTTATAAAAATATGTAAATATGGATCTTTTCTCAGTAGATACTATCAAAGGGAGATTTAAAAAAAACATTTTAATAGGAATCTATGAAAATGGTAACTCTTTTTAATGGATCCAAACTTACTGTTTCAGATATTTGTAATGCTGTCTTGGAAATGCACAATTATAATATTTCTAAAGCTAAACTTATTCCATTGAAAACAAGAGGACTTCTATTTAGGTGGAGTATGAAAATATAAATCCAAATTCAACCTGAGCATTTTTTCCTCATTATTGCCTCTATTTTTCATGAATTTTCTAAATTTGTGGAGGGTTCAGAAACAGACTCAAATACGTTTGCTCATCAATGCTTAGAAATACCTTCATCAGTGCTGGCCCCGCCCCCTTAGTGACTTGCACATTCATCACAGTGCTTTTGGGTCAAAAACTGAAGGAGAAATGCGTCATCAAGCCAGTGAGCACTTTCTGGACACAGAATCTGTATAACCAGGAGAGAGTCAGATGCGTGAAACGCCGATGGCAAGATTGTCTGCTTGGTGAACATTTTCATCAGGTTCTGAATCTCAGCATTGGGCCTCTCAATGGTATCCGTACATAAACCCCCCCCCCCATGACCTTATCTTGAGATGTGTGTGAGATGCTGACGGTCATTCCATGTGCACTCCAGTCCAGTGTTATGTGGGCCATTTATTGATTACATGCCATGTACCAATCGTTCTTCATATATACTTCACTGTATCTATTTCATTAATAGCCTCAACAATCTTCTGAGTAAGTTTCACAGTCACCTTTTAAATAAATGATTAAATTGTCATTCAAGCAATTTAAGCGCCTCTTCCAAAGTCACCCACTTGGTAAATGACAACAAAGGTGGGATTTAAATTTCTTATAACACCAAACTACTTCAGAAATGGAACTTGGATGTAACGAAATTCCGTTATATTTAAGCGTGCCCGCCTGTGCCCTGCCTCGGGCGTAGAGAGAAGCCCAGCAGAGCGGGCGCCCTTCTCCGTTTCTCTCCAGCACTCCCCCACGTTGCCGCCCGCCCAGGTTTCCGTCTAGTTGCCCCTTAACTTGTCTCCACTCACTATTCCTTCTATTTTTATTTATGCCAATAAAAAATTTGAAATTTTATACTTACTACATTTTGCACAAATACTTGCAGTATAATTTGGCTTCATCATGAAATAAGATTTATACGCATAAAGTGAAGTACTTTATTTTCCCTGCCTTTCAAACTCTGAAAGGCATATAGGACATCAGGGGAGTAGAGTCCTGACTGTGGTTTAAACTTTTTGAAGTCCCTACATTTGGATATGTCAGAAAATTTTCCCTTTTCTCTCCAGTCTTACAACATCTTCAAATGCTAATCTTTCCCTGAAGGCCTATGAAAATATAAAAACAAATGTAAATAAAGCAATTCTTCCTTAATATGAAGAAGAATAAAGTATTTGCACTTCTCTAGGCTCCAGTTTCGGAGGGCTATTGGGTTATGAACTTTGGGGTAACACAATTACTCATATACTTCACTTCTCTCCAAATTCCAGTTACATTTTAGACAGGTCTGCCTTTTAAAAAATTATTTCTTTTAAAGAAGCTTTAGATTTACAACAAAAATTGAGCACCTCCAGCCCCACAAAGGCATAGCCACCACTACTCTCAATATCTCCCACCAGAATGGCGCTTTTCCTTCTTTCAACCAAGGATGAACACACGCCGACACCTCATGATGTCTGTAGTTCACTCTGAGGGTTCACTCTTAGTGTTGTACATTCTGTGGGCTTGGAAAAATGTGTAATGACACATAGTCATCATTATAATATCATACAGAGTACTTTCACTGCCCTAAAATCCCTCTCTGTTGTCTGTCTGTTCGTCTCTTCCCTCCTCCAGTTCTGACAGCCTCAAATTTTTATTGTCGCCATGATTTTGTCTTTTCCCGGATGTCATAGAGCTGGAATCATAAAGTGTGTAGCCTTGTCAGATTGGCATCTTGCATTCAGTAAAATGCATTTAAGGTTCTTTCATGGCTTGATAGCTGCTTGTTTTTTTACGTGTCAAAACTTTTTACGTACTTAAAAAAAAAAACTGCTAAATTACTCCTCCAGAGGGCAGTATGACCAAGTCAGTGGACCACAGACTAGGACTTGGCTTGAAACAGCACAGGTGAGAGCAATGCAGTTAGATAACAGGAAGGTGATGGCTGCATCTTTGTCTAATTTTCTTTCCTTTCCTTCTCAAGGGAAAAGTCATACAGCAGATCCCCAAATGGGCTCATACAGGATTGGGAGGAGGTGTTTTATTAGAATAGTAGTGAAGTTAAGCGGAACAATGGAAAACAAAGATTTAAAGGAAATGCATTATTCCAAATACCTTCATTTTTCCCCCTCCCTATGCCTTTTTTTCTCCAGGAAAACACCTACTCTCTCGAAGGTTTCTGTGTGAGATGTTAGTTTTGCAGGACACCCTTTCTAACGAACACTCAAGCTCTGGATCAATACCCTTTCTGTGTAGTCCTAGAATATCCTGTATTGTTCATACTCTATTACTTCTCACACTGAATTGCTACTGTTGACTTATTTCTCGCACACAGTATACAATAAGCTCCATGAGAGTCTCTATCCACTTTATATGTCTATGGCCTATGAAGATATTTAGCACATAGTAGCTTTTCTATATGTATTTTATGAAAGAAAGTTAACTAAAACATGAATTTAATTATACACACTATTAAATTAATTACAAGGAGGGCATTAGCCTGATGTGGCTCTAATGTCGTGACTTTCTAGGTAAGAAAACCGAATTCTAAGCCTGTAAATGCCTCAAGGCTGTGAAATCAAAACCTAAGGACAACCAATCACAATTAGCCAACTAGGCTGTAAGCTATAGCCAGTTAAACAGTGTCCTTTCTTTGATTCTTCGCTTTGTATCAGTTTTACCCCTAGGAGCTGGAGGGCTCCTTACCACTTCAGGTCTGGTGCCGCCGGACGAAAATCAATAAATGCCCAAACAACTCTTAAATTTTTAGATATGCCTCAGTTCATCTTTAAATAACACACACACACACACACATACACATTCTTTTGGCAGTTCTAAGATTTGTGGGAAGGATTTCTAGTATCAAAAGCTAAGATTTCTGGATTAAAATATTTTTAAATGCATCACTGAGTTGGCAGAAAAGAAAAAATGATTCTGGAAGTTCAGAAAGGATGAGAATACTCAGATCAAGGGCAGAAACTGGTGGTTGATGTTACTCTTCTAGAACACCTGTAGATTCCTGCTTGTCAGGAGCTTGACTTTAACCAAACCTTTCCCCAAAGAGAGAAAAGACAAGATCTTTCTACTTGTTGTAGCTTGGGAGTTCAGATCAGACTCTTGTGTAAAACCAAGATTTCCTCAATGGAAACCAGTGGGAAAATGCAAGACAGTGAAACCACTTGCTTGTTTTATTTTGACTCTGGGTGGCAGAGGAAATTTAGAAAAATGTCTGTATTATGAAAATCAGCATGGGCTAGTGGTTTTAAGTTGATCCCAGGTAACTGGCAAAGATGATACCAATCCTTTCTGAGATGATATATTAAATCCAACTACAAAAAGTGATAATAAAATAATAACTCCAAGGGATATGATTAGAAAAATAGAATCAATCTCATAAAAACTATAGGTATATAAATTTAAATTACCAATACAGAAACTAGAACTAGTAATTTTTATATTTAAAGAACTCAAAGTGAACATTGGCAGTATGATACATAAATAAAAGACTGTTGAAAATAACCAGGAAGTTTTAAATTAAAACAGTTTGGAAAGGGAACGAATTAATTATTGCTATTGGAGATGCACTGGATGGGTTGCTCACAGATTAATCTTAGATGAAGAATCGGTGCCCTAAAAATAAACCTAAGGAAAAGTACTTGGAACTCAGGACAGTGAGACAGGCAAAAAGAAAATATATATGAAAACATGGAATGAGAAGAAATAATAAGCTCTCATATATATTTATGGTTACAGCAGGAGAGAAAAAGATTATGTCAAAGAAGAAACATTTGAAAAATTAGTGGCTCAGAATTTTCCAGAATGAATGCAAAAACCTCGTTCTTCAGATTTGAGACAAGCTAACAAACACCACGGTAATGATGAAAGGAAACCCACAGTTGACCTGTCACATTGCAACTGTAAAAGAGCGGAGGCTCTGGGTCTTCAAAACTGTGGGTGGGGGGTGAAGGGTTGGAGGTGATAGGCAGGCACTTTACCCACAAAGGCATAATTTTCATATGGCTCATTTCTTAATAGCAACACTAGAAGCCAGGAAATGATATATTAATATCTTCAAAGTACTGAAAAAAATAACTATCAACCTAAGTTTTTATAAAGCTATAACTATCATTCATGAATAAGAACAAAATAAAGCTATTTTTTAGGCCAAAGACAACAAGTGATGTTGTAGGAGGGACTTTCAGTTCCAAGTCAGCCACAAATGGCCAATTCCTCTGCTCGTTCTTCCCCCTGTCAATTCCAAAGGAACAAGAGAGGGAACGTGAAGACAGGAGGTTCCTTTTAGCCAGTGTGTGTGTGAAGAGAAGATGGAACCTGGGGTAACCTTTAGAGGATGTAAGAAATACATTTTTAAAAATTTTAATGGGAAAGGAAGCAGACTGTTGTCCTTGCTCCTCCCCGCTGTTGCCTTGGGACATGGTGCCTGATGCACACCTGCCTGGCTCAGACCTCTGACCCAGGTACCGTCATTGGCAAAATCAGGGACGCTCAGAAGTGCAGGGGAGACGCTGAGAAGAGGGCTTAGAGAAGAGTGGCTGTGGCTTTATGGTTCACGAAGCTCTCCACCTACATTCGTTCCTGTCACCGTGTAGCAGCATCGGTAAGCCAGGCGCATTTACTGTCGTTTCAGTGTCTGCAGTCCAGGAGTCGGAGCGTGGCTTAGTGGGGCCTCTGCAAAGCCATACTCCAGGCGCTGGCTGGGGCTGCGGTCTCATCTGAGGCTCAGCGGCACTGTATTCCATTTTATCATGTTGATATCATCTATTTAACCAGTTCAGGATTGACAGATACTTAGTTTTTTCTTCCTATCTGTTGCCATCACTGACGACAGTATGACAGTGATTGCCACTGCATATCAGTCCGTTTAAACATGTATGAGTATCTCCGTGGGATAAATCTCTCTGTGTGAGACTCTGCGGTCGGGGGGGGGTGTACATCTGTATTTTGAAGATATTACCTTATTGTCTTTCATGAGGTGCACTCTGTACCCCCCCGCACCCCAGTAACATATTGAAGCATCTGTGTCCCACAACCTCTTCATGGAAGTGAATCAGCAAACATTTGAATTTTGGCCTATCTAGGAAGTGGAAGATCATTCCATAATGTAGTTTTTTTAGTATTTCTTTTTTAATAAGTGAGAGTGAGCACTTTTTGTATTTTATGTCTTTGTACTTCCTTTTCTATGAACTCTCTGTTCACCTTCTTAGTTTTTTTTATTGTTCTCTTATATTTTTTGACTAATTTTTGAGTTTTTTTATATTAGAGAAACTAGTTGCTGTCTGAATATGAACTACAACTTCCTTTTTTTAACCTATTTGTCGTTTGTCTTTCGACTTTTATGTTTGGTCATGCAGAAATTTTTTGTTCTTGTGTTAAATATATAAATCTTCTCTTTATGGCTTCTGGACTTGCAGTCATATTTTATTTTATTTTATTTTTTTAAAATTTTATTTATTTATTTTTAGACAGAGGGGAAGGGAGGGAGAAAGAGAGGGAGAGAAACAGCAATGTATGGTTGCCTCTCACATGGCCCTCACTGGGGACCTGGCCCGCAACCCAGGCATGTGCCCCGACTGGGAATCGAACCGGGACCCTCTGGTTCCCAGCCCGCGCTCAATCCACTGAGCTACACCAGCCAGGGCTCAGTTGTATTTTAAAAGTCCTTTACAACTCTGAGGATATAAATTAGTTAATTTATATTATGTATATGTTTTCAGTTTTTATATTTAAATGTTTACTCCATTTGGAATTTGTGCTGATGTATAGCATTAAGTTCAAGTTTTTTTTAGAAAGCAATCCAATTGTACCAACATGATTTATTGGGTAAAGCATTATTTGCTCAGTGATTTGAGATGCCATTTTTATTAAGCACTGAACTCCTGAATATATTTCAATCTACTTTATGAATTATTGTTCTGTTCCTGTACTGCTTTGTGTTAAATATACAGGCGGTATTACATGTTTTAATACAGGACGTGGCTAGCCACTCTCATCGCTCTTCTTCTTGTAGACTTATCTATGTTTGTTTGTTTCCTTAAACAAATTTAGAATTATTATAGTTTGACAAGAAAACTCTTGGGAGATTTATTGAGACAACATGATATTTTTATTGGGATCCATTTTATTACATTGAATGAATTTATCCAGATTTTCCTTTGTATTATTTAGAAATGGATTAAAGTTATTTATATGGGCCTTTAATATTTCTTAAGTTTAATTCTAGCTATTTTATCTTTTCAGTTGTTATTGCAGATAAGATTTTTCCAATTATAATCTCACAGTTTATGTTAATTATTTTAATATTATACTCAAAATCATACTAGTCATATGTTAAATTCATACTGTTTTTGCATATTTCATATACACCACCTTGCTAAAGTACCTGATATTATACAAAGGTTTAGAATTACTTTTTGTGTTTTATTCATTACACATTCTGCATACACTGAGAATTTTCATTTTCCATTTCTGATTTTCCTACCCATAGTGTTTTTCTTTCATTTAATTTTATTATCTAGTAATTCCCAAACAATATATTGAGAGTCTTGTGTTATTAATTACTTTCGTGGAGATACCTCTGGTATTTGCCAGTATGAATGTTGGCCTTTGGATTAAAATAGATATCACATTAAGGAAGAGTTTGTATATTCTTAGTGTATTAAGTGTTTTCATCAAGAATTTTCACTGAACCTTGTGTCAAATGACTTTTGAAATGACCAAGAGATTTTTCTCTTTTATCTGTATGATTAATAGATTACTTAATATTGAATCATCCTTGCATTCTTACAATTAACCTTGCTATTTCTAAATGAACTATTCTTCTTAAGTTTTGCTGTATTCTATTCCCTAGTACTACACTTAGAATTTTTAAAAATACTTTATTTATTTTCAGAGAGAGGGGGAGGGAGAAAGAGAGGGGGAGAAACATCAGTGCGTAAGAGAAACATCAATGTGTGGTTGCCTCTCACATGCCCCCAGCAGGAGACCTGGCCTGCACCCCAGGCATGTGCCCTGAGGGAAATAGACCCTTTGGTTTGCAGGCCGGCACTCCATCCACTGAGCCACATCAGCCAGGGCAGAATTTTTTCATTGACAGGCATAAGTAATATTGGTCTGTAGCCTCCTCTTGCTGTCTTAACATGATCACATTTTGGAATTAATTGATGTCACATTTACACAAAAAAATTTGGAAGTTTTTCTTCTCTTGCTGTTCTTTGAAGCAATCTAAACAACATTGCAAATTATTGGCTCTTTGAAGGTCCAGCAAAATTTCTCTGTGAAACCGTCTGAGCCATGTGATTTTGGTGGGGTACTTTCCAACAAACTGATCTATCAGAATCAGTCTATTAAATCTTCTAATTCTTTCAGAGTCTCCTTTTATAAATTCAAATTTTCCTGGAGAATTATATATTTCTCCTTAGTTTCAAATTTATTTTGCATAGAGTTATGTAAAGTAAGTTTCTCATGGTTCATTATACTTTAAAATGTTCTTGTTAACTCCCTTTTGGGGGTGAGAACCCTGAAACTGATACAATATCCGTTCGCATTGCACAGTTAGGAGGAGACAGAGCCCGCCTTGAACCCGGCCTTTGGGCTCCGTTCGCAACCACCCTGCTAAACCTCATTGCGCGTCCACCCCTTTCCGACAGCCTGCCTTGAGGGGGCACAGAGATATAACGTCGCTGTCAGAGGGTGACAGAGTCTCCTTAAAATGAGGCTACTTTTGCTAAGACAGCATTATAAATTCTGTCAAATTTCCTTGCTGAACATGTATTCTGGCCATCCTGAAATCAAGGATGAAGTCAAGCAGCCTGAATGTAGCTAAGAGGACACTAATCAAAATGACATTCTGTCATGTTAGGGCTAAAGAAATGAATGGATTTCTTCTTTAAAAAAACAAGCAAATTAGACTCCATTGGTTTGTTCCATCCTTTGTAAAAGAGTATCTGGTGGTAGAGGGTGTAACTCAGCACAACCAGGCCCAAATTTACTTAAGCAAGATTATCCCACAGAAGTATTTGCTACTTGTTATTCCAAATCCACAGTGGAAGGGTTTGTTGCAATCAATTGTTTGATTGAAAATGGTAAGTATAAGCAATATATAATTTAGAGGCGGTCTTCTTGGAAACAAGGTTTGTAGCATGAATTTTGACATGTCAATTCATTTAAGTTTTTAGACTGACATAAAATTATTCCAGGGGAAATATGATTGAATCTCTCTTGTAAGTGTAATGAAGTGACCGGTTCTGCCCCACCCATAGTGCCAGGCAATTTCTAAGCTTGCATCCAAAAAGCATCTGGTACAGGACAGAGCACAGTGCTCTGTCAATCCTGGGAGCCTGAATTTGACAAAGGCCTAGGTGTCTTAGGTCGCGGACCTACTTCTCAAGGCTGAGGACAGTGATCCCACAACAGCCTGCATTGTCTGCCCCTTACTTACCTCTCCAGCTTCTCTGTAGCTTCTGCTCCTGCGTGTTCAGGCAGCGTCCGTGACTCTGGCTGGCTCTTCAGTTCCCTGAATGTGTTTGTCTGCCACAGGACCTTTGTGGATTTGTTACACATAGAAACAACTTGTGTAACTTTGTGGGACTTTTTTGCACAAGTCAAAAGAGGCAGCACAAGATTTAACCCACCCAAATGGCCATCTAATCTCTTATACAAGTCAATAGGCTCCCATCTGAGTTCTGCGTTCTGATAGAGCAAGGTGTTCATAGCAGCTAATTTCCTGGAAACGAGATGTTATTTGTTTTAATGTCTCTGTTTGGATCCATGCTCACATCCTTGCTTTTGGCAGAGGTCTGATAGCTGGACAAGTGGGACTTAATTACGTAGCAAAAGCAAAGTGCTAATGTTAGAAATAAAGTGCGTAAGTATTACCACCTTATAAAGTTCAAGGATTGCAAGTTGTGAGTAACTCGATAAGATCCAGGTTAAAGAGATTACTAAAATACCAATACAAACAAGAAGTATAGATTAAGGGACTTAGAACAGTTGAAACCAAATCTTTGAAATTGTGAATATTTTAATTCTGACATTATTGGCTTTTCTTTCCTATTGATAATTCAACCAAGAAATGCATTTACCTTTTTATTTTTTAATGGTTTCTTGTTCTATACTTTAAGTTCCCTGCTAGTATTTATGTGGATATTTTTGGCCCAGTAGTCTGTCCATACACTGGAGATTATATACCTCTTCCCCCTTTCTCCTTTCTCAGAGGGTATATTAACCTACATTCTATAATTTTTATATTGAATTGAACTTTATTAAAAACACTAAAGTGTAAGTATATTTAAAAACTAAACTATTGTTAAACAAGCTGAAGTTATGAACAAAGCTTTTTCTTAATTATGTGAAAGTGAGATTCAGATCTAAACTTGTATCAATATAGAAATGTCTTTATTATTACATTATGTGATTTAAAATGTATTTAATACCACAAATGAAACTCCCAAGTGAACAGATCTCTGTAAATGGAAATCTCTTGATAGTATCTTTTGTAACTTGAAAAATAACTTCTTAGTCACATTTTTTAAAGTTTTTTCTGTTGCCCTTGGTGATAACTACTAAGCATTCACATACACCAGCCGCTAGATTCAGTTGTATGTAACCTCATAAAGCCCCTCTAGTGAAAACCCTCACACAGAGTGTTATAGTTATGATATGTCTTTTTATTCATGTTGTTCAGTGAAATGTGTAATTTTGATATCTATTTTATTAACTGTTTAAATTAATAACATCTCTAAGTGAAAGTATAATGCAAAAGAATTCAAGATCAATTTGTATCATGTAATTAGTTCAGTTCGACTGAGATTTATTAAGCATACGCCCTCTATTGAGCAACGGTAAGAGCTGCATAGACAGGACTGTTATACTCCACGGTGCACAGTCTGGTGGAGGAGAGCAAAACACGAAGACGAAACTGTTCTGCAGTAACTGTCATGATAGAAAGTGCTCAGGAACACGTGCCATGTGTAGGGGGCCCATTTCATCCAGGATAGAGTGGGGGTTGCAAGGAGTGGAGATGGAGTGGGGTGTGCTTTAAATTAAAGGATGAACAGTTAGCCCTGTTGATGTGGTGTGGGGTAGGGGGGAAGGGAACCAATACTCTGAATGAGGGAGCCATTTGTGCAAAATCTGGAAGCAAGAAACATCTTGTCATGTGCGGAGAATTATAGCAGTCCCATGACTGGAGCATCGGCATCATTTTCATGGTCTTCAAATATTTCTTTCTAAGGCTGGACAGCTAGTTTGTGATTGAACTTCAGAATTAGACAAATCAGGATTCAAATCATACTAGTTGTCTAACACAATAGTTATTTGACTTAAGCAAGTTATTCATCTTTGCTGAGCCTCCCTTGCCTCATCCATAAGTAGGTTAAGAATGTTTGATTCCTGGAATCAAATAAATAACACATATTGATGTTATGTTAGTGAGTGCCTAGCACAGAGCACAGAGCAGGTTCTCAAACAATAGTATCATTGGTCTTATTCGTGTTGGCATTATATATGGTTGATGCCTGTGTATGGGTAGCTTATATGTTTTTTGGAGGATCTGGTAGTAGGTCATGATCATGGATTCTCGTACCATGTAAACGAGGAAATTTTTCTCTCTTCCATGGCTGTGATAATCCTAAGGCTATCAGAGAAACGTGTTTTTAATCTTGAAGGAAATTGTGTAAATCTGTAACTCTTACTAGAGAATAATAGTACTGTTACCTTTTGTGTTATATTGTTTCAAAGTACTTGCACACAAAACTTGTGAAAAAATAGTGTTGGTGAGAATGCAGACTGGTGCAGCCACTGTGGAAAACAGTGTGGAATTTCCTCAAAAACTAAAGCTGGAACTGTCTTTGATCCAGTGATCCCACTGCTGGGACTAAGAATCCTGAATCACAAATTCAAAAGACCCTATGCACCCCAATGTTCATAGCAGCATTATTTACAACAGCCAAATGCTGGAAACAGCCTAAGTGCCCATCAATAAATGAGTAGATCAAAAAACTATGGTACATTTACATAATGGAATTCTATGTGGCAGAAAGAAAGAAGGAGCTCCTACTCTTCTTGACAGCATAGATGGAACTGGAGAGCATTATGCTAACTGAAGTAAGCCAGGTGGTGAAAGACAAATACCATATGATCTCACCTATAAGTGGAACCTAATCAACAAAACAAACAAATGAGCGAAATATAACCAGGGACATGGAAATAAAGAACAAACTGACAGTGACTAGAGGGGAGGTGGGAGGGGGGTAAAGGGGCAAAGAAGGGGAAGGGGCAAGTCAAGGAGCACGAATAAAGGACTCATGGGCACAAACAATGTGGGGGATTGACTGTGGGAGTGAGGGGGGACAGGGCAGAGGAGAGCAATGGGGAAAAGGTGGGATAACTGTAACTGAATAACAACAACAACAAAAAAAGAAAAAATAATAGAACAGGATGGTAACTAATAAAATAAAATACATATCAAAACTTGTGAAAAATATATGAGAAAAACCACCACCCTGTTAGTGTTTGTGTACCCTGTCAGATAGCAGTCTGTTTCATTCTTTTACATTCTTTTCGCATTTGTTTGGGGAAAAAAAAAAGGCTTTCCATTTTTTTTTGATAGATGAAACTTATATAATATTATTAACCAATGCTACCCCACTAAATTTAAATAAATAAATAAACAGATAAATAAATAATACACCACTGAAATTAGTCCCTTTTGAGAGGTCAGTCAATTAATCCACTAAGATCAGTAAGTTAATCAAATCCACCATATTTTTTGGACTATAAGATGCACCTCGATTTTAGAGGAGGAAAATAGGGAAAGAAATTTTGAAGCAAAAAATGTGGTAAAATATTTAATAACATAAAAAACATAATATCTCCCCGGCTAGTGTAGCTCAGTGGATTGAGCGCGGGCTGGGAACCAGAGGGTCCCGGTTCAATTCCCAGTTGGGGCACATGCCTGGGTTGCAGGCCAGGTCCCCAGTGAGGGCCATGTGAGAGGCAACCATACATTGCTGTTTCTCTCCCTCTCTTTCTCCTTCCCTTCTCCTCTCTCTAAAAATAAATAAAATCTTAAAAAAAAACATAATATCTCACCAATGTATATGTAAACAGAACTTAGGTAAGCTACATTTGGACTATAAGATGCACTCCCATTTTCCTCCCAAATTTGGGGGGGGAAAAGTGCATCTTATAGTCCAAAAAATACGGTACATATTTTGGCTCTCAGTCTCACTTAATCTACATTGATCCTATCACCTTCCTATGTGAAAAATTTATTAGATTTATATTTCTTGTGTGCTAGCATTTCCCCTGTCAACATAAGGTAATATATAGTTACGCAAAACTATCCTATTGTATAGAATATTACTGGTATGCAGTGACCCTCAAATGTAATGATATTAAGGGTATGTCTTCTACCATAGCTGTGCACACCAATGCAAGCAGACAAACCCAAGCAGAAGCCCTAAAATAAAGACTGTGAGACAAAAATTATAGTTTGTATTTGCCTTAAACCAGCAGGATATCTCATATTTTCACTACAAAATGCATATATGGAGTTTCTGTTATGTGAATGGCACTAAGTTATTGGGTTGGCCAAAAAGTTCATTTAGTTTTTTTCTGTACGAAGGCTCCAGTAGTGCCTAGTTGTCTTTAATTTCATTTGAAACAATTTTGTTACATTGTATTGTGACAGCTGTCATGTCAGCGTGCATTTAAAGCAAACATCAGAATTGGTGAATTTTTGTGTAGCCATTTTAATATTGAAGATGGAAGAAAATACACATTTTTGGTATATTTTCTTAAAGCATAATACACATTAAGCTTTAGTATTTCAAGAAAGGTAAAAATGCAACTAAAAGACAAAAAATTATTTGTGCAGTGTTTGGAGGAGGTGCTGTGGCTGATCGAATGTGTCAAAAGTGGTTTGTGAAGTTTCTTGTACTATTACATTTTTGCCAAACAATTCTTTCCTGTGGGGCTGTCTTATGCATTGGAAGGTGTTCAGCAGCACCCCTGGCCTCTACCTCCTAGAAGCCAATAGCAGGAGATAGCTGACATGTACAAAATACCCAAATCAGTAAAGTTATTGGTGAAAATGAAAAATGTATCTTTCACGGAAAAAAACTAAACAGTTTTTGGCTAACCCAATAAGTAGCAATGGGACATACACATATGAGAAGGGATGGGTTGATGTGGGGAAATGACTAGATCTGTTCTATTATAGTTAAAGGTCATTTAGCATCTCACTGAGGCTGGAGGAAAAGGAGAAGAGAGCTGCCCTGCGGCTGTTTCGGGAAGGAGGGCATGACCTGGGGCAGCGCACAGGAGACTGGAAAGGGCAGGGTCCCAGCCTGGGCTTTGGAGAAGCAGCAGCCCCCTGACTTCACATAGGAGTGAAGGAAGTGGTGAGGGTGGGAAAGAAAGGAAGATGAACACCACGATTAAAGCTTTGATGACTACAATATCTTCTCATGAAAACACAAACTGTCATATGGGAAGTAAGAAGAAGCTGCCATCCCTTACTGCTCTGTTCAAGCATGTTCATTCCATGACCTCATTGTACATGTCTTCCAAAGTATGAGTGTGTCTACATGTCCAAATGTGAGAACTTCCCAAAACTGAGGAGGTAAGTTTGTTCATCAGCATCAGGAGTAGCTGTACTCCCGAAATATGAGCTCTAGATAGGGAAGTCAGGAAGAAGAGTGGATTTGGGGGGAATTCAATGAATTTGGCTTTGGATATGTCAAGCTTATTTAATGATACTTGAAGAACTAGTATCTTTTCCAAAAATTAATGTCTGAATTTTATCTGGAAGTTCAGGTGACTCAATTCTCTCAACTGTTGCCATGAGAGTGTATGACCATCAATTGAGCAGGACCGGGGGTCCCCAGAAGGGAGACGAGAGTCCTGTGACACCTGCCCAGTGGCAGCAGTCCACCCGTCCTTCCTGCCTGCTTTACCACCTCAAAGATTCTAAGTCTCCTTCGGGGGCAGGCCAGCGAATAATTACTCATTTACAAGCCATCCTGAATTAGTATAGTCAAAATGCCAATTGCAAAATGAATTTGTGTATCTCAGCTTGCTTTCATACAATGCTAAAGTACCACACTGTGTAATTTAACAGAGACTATTTGGGAATAGTTTTACAATCATTATAAAACCAGAGAGAATTATTGGGAAAAAGATATCCGAATTAGATCTTTCCTATTGTGCGACGTCAATAAGTAAGCTGGATTCTCTGAGCTAACCACAGAACAGAAAGAACGAACGAGCGCAGTTGCTGCCGTGTGTCAGGGGTTTTCACATGTCGTATCTCATTTGGTTTGCAGCTCTGTGAATGGCGTCCTTGTTGTCCTTTTTTTAAAAACTGGAGAAAAAAAATAGCTTCAGTAAGTAACACATCTATTAATTTCCAAAGTTTAGATTCAGATTTCAATCCAATTCTATATGACCCCAAAGTCCATGCTGTTTCCGTTCTAATTCAGTGTCCCTGGCCTTGCACCTGGGACACTGCAGTAGTACAGCGATTTTCAACCTTTTTCATCTCATGGCACACATAGACAAATTATGAACATTCTGCAGTCCACCAAAAAATATATTTTGCTGATCTGACAACAAAATGTATAACTTTGATTCATTCATACCGGATGGCTGTTGTTGTGTTGGCTGTTGCCATTTTTTTATTTCACAATCTAAGGGAAAAGAGGTCAGTGCCCCTGACTAAATAGTCAGGTAATGCATATTTTAAACATTCTTGTGGCTCACTTGTTGAAAATCACTGCAGTAGTGTCAATGCAAATAGAAGTATTCAAAAATGATAAAGTACAATGCAGGTCTGGAAAGGAATATTATAACTAGTATCCTCTAAATCAGGGGCATCAAACTCATTTTCACCAGGGGCCACATCAGCTTTGCAGTTGCCTTCAAAGCGCTGAAATAGTTTTAGGACTGTATGAATGTAACTAACTACTCCGTAACTGTTAAGGAGTTGAAATTACATTCGGCCCTTTGAAGGCAACCACGAGGCTGATGTGGCCCCTGGTGAAAATGAGTTTGATGCCTCTGCTCTAAATGATTTAGAGATGCTTGCTTTCCACACACCTGATGATTTATCTCGAAATTACTTAGTTTTATTTAATCCTGGGATTTCAAATCATGCAGACACTTTCATCTGCTAGAGTTAGAGAAAGCTGGGTTAGAGTGAGGAAGTCACTGAGCATCTGCTGTGAGGACGCATCACATGAAGGTGTGGACCATGGAAAAATCAGAAACCTAGAAGAAACAGTGCAATGGAAGAAGAGAGGACAGATGAACCCTGCTATTGGCAAGAAGAAAGCACTTGCATTATGAAGCATCAACCAACACAAATATAAATGTTGGAACAGTTTTCCTGAGACAATAGTAATAGTTTTTAAAAATGCACCAAATTACAAATTGCATTAACAGTCCCACTGAGACTGAACTTGGCCATCCAACAGTAACTTGGCAAGCCACTTAGCAGCGAAAATTGTTTCAAGGTCAAAGAATCAGAATCTTCAGGTGCTAAGGTTGGCTCAGGAAATAGTTCTAAGTCCAATTAACTTCAAGACATAAGGCACTTGTGTATATTTCTTAGAAATTTATAAGTAAAATTGCTTTTAATTATGTTTGACTTTTATTCATTGGGTAAAAGGACTCCAGCCAGACTGGGAGATTATGGTATAATCCTTACTTGGACTATTTAATATTACAAAATATCAAAGAAGAAACAAATCTCAAATCCTGGCTAGCCCTTGGGGCTGCTTATTGAGCTCTGAGCCCCTATCCACCCCTACTTCCTAAACGCTATGTTTCCCCACGTCTGAATAACTTCTAGAATAATGCTCCAGAAGCACCAGCAAGATCATTGGTGGTAGCCTATGCTTTTCAAGTTCTGTGTGAATTTCCAGGGCGGGTCAAGGCTCTTCAAATTCAGCAGTCTTCCGAGACTCAGGCCCGTGTCATTGAGAAATACTTCTTTAACCGTCAATTTTCCACAGATACTTGTTGAATTAGGCACAACACGCATATACATACACATCTCCCAGTGGCAAATACTGGTTTTCAAGATAGTAGCTTCTAAACAGACTCTCACCTCACAAAGGGTCAAAGAAACATTTTCCTAGCTATCTCTTAATTGGCAAGGTGGTGGTTTTCACAGTGGAGTTTGTGCTCAGGTATATGAAGCAACATTATGTTCCTCCATCTTCCCTAATTCTTTCCAACTTCTCCACGTGATGCCTGCTAGGCCTAAGAAGCATCTTCCTACTGCTGAGCTATACACATCTATGATTTTGCTCTCTTAGCTCTAAATAGACCCCGTTGAAACAACTGAGTTTTATGCTTATTGGCATTAATCAAATTCTTCATCAGGACCACTTTCCTTCCTGTCTGTCTTAGAGTGGCAAAATGGTTCTGTCCATTCAGTTACCCCTGTGTTTGTTTTCCTTTGCTAATATGCCTTTGTTTTCTTCCCTAACCTATGACGTTGTGACCCATGTCCCAGAGCACTTAGTCTTAACAGGTACTTATATACACAGTGCTGACCTATTGTTTTATGTGTGTAAGTCTTATTTTCTTAAAGAAATGTTTAAGGCCAAGAACTGAGTTTCACACTTTTAGTATCTCCTAGAGCAGTGCTTCCCCACAGAGTTTTCTGTGATGATGGAAATATTCTATATCTGTGTGGTCCCATACTACAGCCTCTAACTACTTGTGGCTGGGGCAACTGGGGGACCGAGTTTTAATTGAATTGAACTTTAATTAATTTAAAATTTTAATAACCCCATGTAGCTAGTAGCTGAGACATTGGACAACACTTCCCTAGAGTACCCAGGTAAAATTGATTATATAGCAAGTTCTCAATTAATATTGGCTAGTAGACACATAGAGATTTATGAGGAAAAGTACTTGCATTTTCATGCACAGAATTTTTATGCCCTTTGGAATTTTACCATTAAGTAAGAGGAAATACTTTAGGAAGGAAGGAAGGAAAGAAGGAAGGAAAAGAAAACAGGTATTTTAATGAGACACTTTGGAGAAAGAACCATAACTGATGCCCCTGAAAATTACTTGAAATAAGTAATTTCTTTCCACCTAGAATTGGATCTAGTTGTATTATATTTGTGTTTCAAGGGCTTCTTAGGAGAACTCAAAATTTGAAGTGGTTCTCATGTGGATCGTAGTGAGCCAAGTTATCGGTCATACGAGGACAAACTAATTTCGTTCTAGATTGTTCCATGACATGTAATCAGCTGGAACTCAAGAGCATTCATAAATCTTTCCCTGTGGGAGCCGCCTGGCCGCGGGGCGGGCGGCCTTCCCGTCTCCAGGCCGTGGTGTGTGCCTGTATGATGATGGCCAGTGCACTCCGAGGGGGGATCATCTGCCACATGTCCCTTCGCCGGCTGTGCTCAAGGCTCCCAGTCGACCGGACGTTGTGAGCCTGTTCACACCGACTGGCACAAACACAACCGACCACCCTTTGCTGTCAGCAAACTGGCAGGACGTCAGACCAGGGCCGGGTCCTGGGGTGCTGGCAGAGCTGTGGCTCGAATTCCCAGAGTTCGAGGTGGTGGGACTCGCCGTCCTGGCCAGGGTGCTTTTGGAAATATGTGTCATGGGGGCCACATGTGTGCGCCAAACAAAACCTGGCACTGTCGGCACCACAGAGTGAACACAACACAGGAGCCATACGCCGTCTGCTCTGCCCTGGCTGCCTTGGCCACACCAGCACAGGCCTGTCTAAAGGTCATTGTACTGAGGAAGTTCCTGAAGTTCCTTGGGTGGCTGAAGGTGAGGTTGAAGGCTGCAAGAAAACCAAGGAGGCTGTTTTGCTTCTTAAGAAAGGTAAGGCCTGGAATGATATCACAAAGGTCTATGCATTTCAGCAAATGAGAGCTGGCAAGGGCAAAATGAGAAACCATCGTGGTATCCAGCACAGGGAACCCTGCATCATATCTAATGAGGACAGCAGTATCATCCAAGTCTCACGAAACCTTCCTGAAACTACTCTGCCTAATGTAAGGAAACTGAATACTTTCAGACTTGCTCCTGGGGGCGTTAGGATGGAAAGTGCTTCCGCAGGTTAGACGATCTGAATGGCATTTGGGAGAAAGCTGCCTCCCTCAAGAGAGTCCACAACCTTCCCATGCACAAGGTGCTCAGTACAGAGCTCAGCAGAATCTTGAAAAGCCCAGAGATCCAAAGAGCCCTCTGAGCATCATGCAAGAGGATTCATCGCAGAGTCTTGAAGAAGAAACCTGAGAATGCTGCTGAAGCTAAATCTGTGGGCAAAGACCATGAGTGGGAACACCAGTGCTCGCCAGGCCAACAACAACGACTCCGAGTGGATGAGGCAGCAGCAGAGCTAGAGGCCAAAGCAGATGAGCAGGGGGTTTCAGGCAGGAGGCCTGGGGTAGGGACGGAAGGGAAGAAGGCACTGGCGTTGTGATGCAGAAGAAGCCTTGGGTGGGGAAAACAGCTACAGCTACTAAGAAACCAGCAGCTGAGAAGCCCACAGAAAAGAAACCCACCACGGAAGAAAATAAGCCTCCAGAATAAACTTATATTTGTTTATTCCATTAAGGTCAAATCACTTTGGCAGAGAATTTTAAATAAAAACCCGATCAAAGGCAGTGAGGGGAAATAAAAGAATATTCAGGAACATTTTCGTAAAATGTGAACCTGAATTGAGTTCAAATTTTATTGTGTTCATTTTAAAACATTTCCTTGATCACAGTTTTAGACTGTCAACTCATTCATTTGCTTCACAAAATACTGATGAAACTTTAAATAAATTGATTAAGTTTTATTGTAAATTTTATCATTAGCCTTATGACTCATGTAATGTTTTAGGAAGTACATGACCTAACTTGAGTGAAATAACTATTATAATTGTGTACCTGTGATGAAACTCTAAATGGAAGAGGTTGGACATATGTATACTTTCAAATCTATATTCTAAACAATGGTTAGAGATACTTAATTTTCACAGATACAAAGGCTGACTTACCCCTAAAACTGTTATCCATAATCTTCAATATCAAGTGTGTTTTCATTCCAATCAGCTCATTATCCTCATTGATTATATATGGTGGTAGAAATAAAGGTTAGCAATTTGAATTTATAACTGAATATATATTAAGGAAATATCACCCATACTTGTTTTAGATGGGGGCTCTTATAACATTTCGTTTAGACATGTTTCACTGCTAAAACCTTTCACAGCCTCTGGGGTCTTCAGAGCTCTGAGACATGGTTCCCTCTTCTGAGGTGTTTCCTGGCCCATCCAGTGCTCCTTTCCAGAAATTTGTCTTTTCCAGGAATTGTGAGGTTTGGGAACTTTAATCCCGAGTCTGCTGTTCTCAACCATAGGAATTACACCCTCTGAATAGGGCTTTCTCTCCTCCTTACCTTCATTTCTTCAACGCATTATTTAAGTATCCTAGGCATGATGCTAGAATACCTAACTAAATGACCAAGTTTCAGGAAGGGCAGTAATGATGGGCCTCAGGAGCAGCTGGATCCCAGTTCTGAATGCCACCAGAGTCCCTGGTAATTGCGATCACTCAATATGTATATTTGCCACATGACCACATGCACACTTCATCTCTCCTTTCTGCTCATCCACCTCATTTGTCTCTTTTGCTATCATCCAGCTGTCTGTCTATAGAGAATATGATTGCTGATGTCTCTTGAGTTCTTTTAGTTGCTTTTACTGTCATAACTGATCTTCCTCAGTTGCAAAAAGAAGATGTGGCTGATGTGATTGCCTCATTTATGTATTAGAACACTGATTGCATGGTTATTAAGTGCTGTGTCCAAAATAGAACCTAGGTCTTCTGACTCTTAATCAAGCTTCTTTCCCACAAAACTTCCCTGTACTCGGGATAATTTAGACTGAAGATCTTCCTCCCATAGTCTCCTAGCCCTTGATACTCCAGGGAGCTGTGGCCTATCCACAAGTGTAAGGCAGATTTTTTCCTACTCTCAGGTTTCAAACATCAGGTGACTGAAATTGCCCTAGTAGTTGTTGGGTGTTAGAAGGAGAATTTTAATATAAGAGGAAAGTTAATGCTGGATGGTGCAAGTTCACATGCCCCATCTCTGACAACCTTCATATCAAAATTATGATGCACTAGCTTAGTAAATCCTATAGATAGTCTGCCTGATATGAGAGTTTAATTGTACTCCTCCAGGTGTACAGCTTGGAGTCTAATTTGATTTGTACAAAGAAGCTTCTTTTAAACAGTGTTCCCTGAAAGTCTGGGGAGGTGGGGAATTTGACTATGGACCAGGACAAGTACAGATTCAGTTGATACACTGCAAATTACATTCTTCAGACTTCATGAAATGATGGAAACCAGTCACATCTCAGTGAGGTGAGGGCCTGAAGAGCAGTGGAGAGGTAGGACAAGACCTAACCTGTACCTCAAACCCGCCTGGAACATCATGATCTATGGCCCTCGCCATGTGCGGGGAACAGAATACCTTAGGAAGAACGTCCCTCACCGTTAAGGCACCTTGCCCTCTCACCTAGGTAAATATTTTGGCTCATCCCAAATCCTGTATTCTCTCAAGTTTTTGAACTTCATGTATCATTGACTCAGTCTCCCAGGAGACATTAACCTGATTATCTTTGGCCTACAATGCTCACTTCTGCAGAAGGACTCTATAGGTACAGCTTGGGTCAGGACCTCACTATTGAACCAATCAGCTGTGCCCAGAAGTGGGGTGATCTAATGGCTTACTTTGGATCAGATGCTCATATTTTGTTGAATTGGTAGGGACAAGGAGGACAGTTAAATAACAGCACGCTATATAGTCACCTTTTTCCTCAGGTTTTGAACTCATTGAGGGCAAAGTCTGTGTTTTATTCCAATTCCCCAGCATAATGTTATGACTTGATGGTTAAGTTGTACATTTTGCATTCAGGTTAATATTCTAGCAAAAATAAGAGCTTATTATGCAGTTTCACATATATTTCAAAACCAGACTTCATAATGATTTTAATTTGTATACAAGTTAAGGTCGAGCCCGTGCCACACTCTCCAAGGAATATATACCAAAGCCGTACTTACGGAGCTATGCTCCCTGATCCTATAATTTTAATTGCATTCCCCCAGGAGCCCAGCTTGACATCCAATTTGATTTGTACATAGCAGCTTCCCTAAGGCAAGCAATTCTAATGAATTTTAAAATCTGGTTTCCCTGGTCAGTTGATGAAATTCTTTTAACAAAGACAACTTTTTATTTTTTCAGAAAATGCCTTACTTTGCTTATATTTTCTTTCTTTAATATTTCATGCATTTTTCTGGGTTATATCCATTATTTGTTTTCAGTATTTCCTTATGAATGTGTAATTTGCCATTTCAATACTTTTTTTTTGTTTCTGTTTCCATGTGCTCTTGTCTTTGTCTTTAAAACTCAAGATATTTACAGGCAAGAAATCAGTCAGTACGTGAGAAGACAATTCAATGAAAATCGCAATTGCCAAATGCAACTCAGTTCTTTCTAAAAGCCTGGAGATACCTCAAGAACAAATGTGAAGAGATAAGCCAAAGGACTCTTTTTTAGAATTATATCTTCCACTTTTTGTTTAGGGTGATCGACAGGTTGGGTTGTTTTCCTAGCCAAGGTGTGTCATTGTGAACTAAAACCCTACCCTTCCTATTTGGTGCTATTTGCCAGGGTCACAGGTGAAAATCAAGCATCCCTTCGATTTATGTAATTCACCAGGTTTTACTCTTGTAAGTGTGTATATGTGAACCCATAAACTCCAAACAAGGAATTTAAAGATGAACTTGTGAATGGAGTTTAAAAAATAAGTCATCCTTCAAGATGGAGTGAATAGTGGAGCAAGGTAATGTTGAGATTAGCGCTCTCTTCAATCTCGCTTACCTTCTTATTTAGTACTAACCATGTTCTGAGCACTGTTCTAAGCACTCTACCTATTTTATAATTCATGTACCTTTCTCACATTTTCATATGTTAGATATATCAGTTCATCTTTTTGGGCCTCTATTTCCTCATCTATAAAGTGATAATTGGCTTGGCTGGTGTGGCTCAGTGGATTAAGCACGGGCTGTGAACCAAAGGGTCGCCGGTTCGATTCCCAGTCAGGGCACATGCCTAGCTTGTGGGCCAGGTCCCCAGTGGGGGCCATGTGAGAGGCAACCACACACTGATGTTTCTCTCCCTCTCTTTCTCCTTCCCTTCTCTTTGTAAATAAATAAAATGTTTAAAAAATTTAAAAAATCAGTATGAAATGTCAAATATTTGGGTCTTTTCTTACTTTTTAAAATATTGAGTTGGTAATCCTGAGATAAAGCATGTAATCTTGTTTTGTTTCACAAGTCCCAATTGTCCAAAGGGGATAATAATATCTGTGCCATTTTTCATAGGAATAAAGGACCAATCCCAGTATTGTGCTCTGACCTTTCACTATACAAATTCTATATATGGTAAGCTTACTTTTATAAAAATGAGTTTAATAATTACATTTAGCTTCTCACCACAGACTGCTTGAATCAGATGCATGGTGGCTGTGTCAGACACAATTTAATGTACAAACTATGTTGAAAAGATATTCATACATAAACTCTACAACTGTCTTTTATCTTGCTTTGTTATAATCTAATTACTTGGCCTTTGCTGAATGAAGAAATGGTTAAAGATGATTAATTTCCTCCTGCTATTACTTTCTAATACCCTTCAAGAAGGCTTATAATTTTCTTGTCTAAATGTTTCAACTATTAAGAACTGTTGCTGAAATTGTAATGATAATATAAATAGCTATGAAAGTTATTCCAATAGCCAGATATCATTTGCACTTACTAACATCCATCACAAGCAACTTTATTCCAATGGCTAGAGAATGTCAGTGACCAAAAACTAAAGCATATTATGTCCCTTTAATTCCTTGCATTAAAGTCCCAGTATGCTAAGGAAACAGCTTTAATTTTAGGTTTCTATTGGTCTTGAGAGATGCATTAACTTTGCAGCTAATTACATGTAGTTTTAAATAACTTGTATAAGCAATTTAAACTATAGTTAGCATATGGACTGTCTCGTCTTACAAGAGAGCACTTTCTTTGTTGTTTTTCAGCTCAAGACGGGCTGCAGCAGTTTTTGAAGTATTTGCTCATCCCTGAAGGGTATTATTATATACATCTATGGCTAACTTCCCCCGTCCCTCTAAACTTCACTCCCTGATGGCTCATGTACTTTTGAAACATGTCCTAGGGCTTAGGATTTAGGAAAACAGCTCTCACTGAATGTGAAGTAGAGATGCAGTAAGAAAATTTACTTTAAAAGTATCTGGATTCCAGACAAATTACAGGGAAGTCAGAAGTTTAGATGAGTAAAATTGGTAAGATTTTCCTAAATATCAACATGATAACCTTTTAGAACTTGGTGGTAGTGAATGAAAATTTGGATTTGTAAGAAATATTTTCAAGCATGCAGGTGTGCATGTTTCTACCCTCTTAAGTCCACTTGCCACTTAGAAGTCGTTTAATGAGCATTTGCTGATGGAAAACATGTAACTCAATGATTAGGAAATAGGTTCTGGATTTGTACAATGTTTCCATCACTTACTAGCTGTGGCGCATGTGACCATTTACTTAACTGCAGGAAACCTGCTTCCTCATATGTATTACACGCTAAAGGGTGCGCCAGCCTCATAGGTTTGTTGAAAGGATTACATGTCCTTTCTCAGGTGGTCATGTAGAACACTACTGATGCATTAATGGTCAACAAATGTTGGAAAATAGATAACAATAATACTCATACTAGGTAGATACTCAAACGGAAGAGAGCAGAGGAGGAGTTCAGACTTTCGCTCCAGAGCTCTGATGGTGATATGACTCAGCTCTTAGGGTCAGTCTCTTCACCCTAAGTTTATAGCCTTTCAGAAAGGGGGTATTACCTGCCTAATTAGGGTCAAGTATCATGTGGCCAAAGGAAAGAGCCATGTGATAATACTGTTATAAGGGAAGGGTTCTGCTTTGTTTCGGGATCGTTCCCACGAAAAGCAGGAATGATTGAGAACACAGCCGTCACCCCGAGTTCTCTAGTGCGCTCACTGCCTTATGGTGGTGTTGATTTCAGGCAGAGGTTCAATGTTTTTTACTGGTACTGGATTCATTCCTATTTAATGTTTCACTTCCATTAATGAACTGAAGAAGGTCACCTCTTAACTTGGCAGTTGGTGCCAGGTTATGGGTTGGTATAGGGAGGATTTCGGAATAAAAGAACTGGGAAAACAAGGTTAGAATAAATTTTATGTTAACGAGTTAAAGAATAATGACAAACCAACTGATTATAAAACACAAAGGTGTAGTAGTATCATCAGAGAGAAAAATAGAAGTGGGTTAAGATTCTATTGTAGAGTAGGGAGAAAAGTTTTATTTTCTGTGTTGGCCTTGAATATTTTTTAGGCTTATCTTAATGTGGTTGTTCATAGTATTCTAGGAATTTAGTTCAAATGTAATGATGAAGCTAAATTGTGAAAACAGCTCAATAAAAATAGGAAAGCAACCCAGTGATCCAAGCTATTTCCTTGATTAATATTCAAATAAATCTATTCTCTTTAATCTCTGTCTTTCAAACATTTCCCAAATCAAGACCTATGTCAAGACAAGTATTGGAATTTCAAAATGTTATTGCCAGAAAAGCAAATAAAATATTATAACATGAACGAAAACTATAATTTTACTCCATCAATGTGAAGTTACTTTTATGTAAAAAAATACATTCTTAAAGGTGTGAAAATTTCAGTAAAGATTAAAAATTATCTTTTTCAAGGATAAATGTGAATTTAGTAAAGTCAGAACAGTATAGAGCTATACCATTGGCCATGATAAATACAGTTCAAATGGCTAGTTAATGGCAAGCAGAATATAAAGATATGGATACATTTTTAAATGTGAAGTAAGTAAAAAATCTTATTTTTCTTAATTTGTAAGAACTGAAGTCAAATAGCACTTTACAATGAGATCAAACAATCATTTTGATGACGGATTTGTGGAGTTTGTATTATTACAGACTGTAAATAATAATAAATACTGACTTAGCATTTTCTATACATTGTGCTCATTCTTTCACATAGCCCTGTATTCCCATTTTACTTTAGAGGAAAATGAGGCACAGGGGCATGAAAAAGCTTGCCCGAGGCCACTGCAGGAGAAGAAAAGCTGTTATTAGAACCCAGGCAGTCTTTCTCCATAGCCTTTGCTAGTGTTATATGATTATTCAAAATATAGTCAACCAAATTAAAATAACGTACATCCAGATGATAGACCTGCAAATCTTGGCAAAAATATATTTTGACATTGGGAGAGTAACATTTATTATAAAACTAAAGTTGAATACTTCAGCCTTTTACACCAAATTCAAAGACCATTTTGAAACCCATGTGTTAAAGCAACGTCCATCTCCAAGGGCATTGCAATGTCCATCCCCACTTTTGTCTCAACCAAGGTCCTTTGCTGCACAGATCACAAACCTCAAATGACAGGCATATCTGATATGATTACAACTTCATCTCATTCAGCTGCTACCGATCCTAGAAACCAGGCCCAGATGCTCAGCTGGTACTCAGTCGTGACTTTGAATGGTCAAGTGTCCTAAGGAGGAAAATTAGGGGAGAAAAAAAATATTCATTGGGAGAAAAAAACACTAATTCAGACTTTCAATGCAATTTCTTAAAATACTATATTAGTTGGTACACATCTATGTGATTCTCAAGGCTCAAAACAGTTTTCTACATTTCCCTAATCTTCACATTGGTCAGACTATGAGAAAGGATTCTGATAAATTTCCATTTCTACAAAAATCAGAAAAATCTCAAAACTCCAGTGAATCATGGAATCCAAACCATACACCAGTTCTTTTAAGTAATAGTGAACAAAATAAAATTCAAACACAATGGAAGGAGATAGGTAATTTGATATAGAAAGATATATACTGCATAACATTTGAATCAAAGGAGTTCTAAGAGATATTTCAAAATTTTGTTTTTGGCTGCAGAAATATTTTATTTCATACATTCATGGCCTATAAATAACAAATTCTTAAAGAATCCTTCATTGCTCTTCTTCTAACCTCCAGCCTCTCTCATGCCTTGCCTATAGAAAATAGTTACCCATGCAATTGCCCAGATTAATGTATATTTACTAATGAGCAGAATCATTAATGAACACAGACCTGTGGGTTGCTCTGCCTTCCTCCTCATCTCCAGCCCATGTATCTGCTGCTGGAATAACAAGTCATTTGGCTAATTATAGAGCATATGCTTCTTTCCCACATATTCCCCCACCCCCATCCTTGCTGGCATGTGGAAGGGGGTGGGCTTGGGCTTAAGATAAGGTGAGATGCTTATTGCTCCAGCCCATTTTACCAGTGTTCTGCATTATGATTTAGGAGAAGCGCTCGTTAAAAATTCAGCTAGTTTACTCTATTTTATGATGTTTCTTTGTGGCAGGATGTGGGGAGATGTCCTCTGATTCAGATCCTTGATTTCCTGGAGGCCCTGGCCAATGTCCCATTGACCGAGGTGTCTTTCACATGTCCTTCAACCTGACTACACTTGAGACAGGCTGCTTTTGGACTCTGCACCCTGACCTCTCTTAGAATGTTTACTTTACTTTTGTTTTATGTTAGTATACCTGTGTTTACTTCTATTTTTATTTAAGTTAAATTTATTGGGGGACATTAGTTAATGAAATTATGTAGGTTTCAAGTGTACAATTCTGTGATACATCATCTGTATACTGTATCATCTGTATATTGTATTTATTTTAGAAAACCTGTAATTGTAAGTTCTGTCGCTGCCCCTTTGGGATGTAAATCTTTTTAAAAGCCTCTTGTCAGTTTTATAACCCAGAAATATCTATGTTGAAGATGAGGATGGTCTTTGAAATGTAAATATAAAAGGAGACAGCACCCCTATTTCCCAATCTTTCTGGCAGGGTAGGAGCCTAACTTTGAGGGTGCCAATTAACAGCCACAGATGGCCTAATCACAGTGGAAAGCATCCACAGACTCAGGAATAACTCCATGTGTTCAACACGCGCCTTTGATCGACCGCCCTGCTAATGGGGTGGGGGAGGGGAGCGGTGGTTCTCCAGTACTTGTCCGCTCCGTATAGCAGCGTGTGAAAACCTTTTTGCCTTTTTAGTGGAGTTGAGTTCAATCTCTTTTTTCTATTGCAATACCCTTTAGAAACGCCTATTTAACTTTGTCCAGTGCATTTTTTTGGTTTTGTTTTAATACCATCTAACAACATGTTAAGTCTTATGTTATCTTATGCTGCTCCGGGTCCTGTGAGGATTCAATTTCCACATTGTCCCAGGAAACAACCTAGAGGAAATTTCCTAAACCCTGGGACTGCACAGTACATAACTTGAAAACTGCCAAATTCTAGTTTCCTCCAATGAGAAGGGAGAGATTTATCAGAGTTCTAATGCCCTCCTCATCCCGCACCCCAATCTAACACTGGTTCCCCTACGTAGGCCCTCATTCCCGCTATCCTCCCCTCTCTGCGCCTGGGGCCACAGCTCTTACCGCTGTCACTGTTCTGTCTCTTCCTTACTTGGCCTCCATTCTGACATAGGATGGACGCCTCTGCAGAAGAGGTGGCCGCGGCGGACATGGCAAAGATTCCAAAAATGGTAGAACAAAGAAAGATCTTATTTCATAACAAAGAACTAACGAAATTCAAAATGTATGTGCATGAAATGGAGTTCTGCATTTGTTATTGTTTACATGTGGTAAAAATAATAAGACTGAGATATACTTTAGGCTGTTATAACTCGTATGAAAGTGACAAATATTTCAACACAAATCAGAAAGCTTTTACTTAAAAAAAATAGCCAGTTTAGGATATTTATTTTTGTATGATGCCTCATTTGAACTTTACAAAAATATCAGGAGGATACTTTAAAATTTTACTATATCATTTTCTAAAGATGGAATCCAATTCCTTATGCAATAAATTTAATTAAAACTCTTAGAAAAAAGAAGAAAGGATACTTGGAAGATTTTGAGGTGAATAATGAAATAATTTGATAGTTCTTAGATGCAGCAAGGCAAACATACCATAAAAATATATCACTCGAGATTAGTAAAGAACAGTTTTATGACTCTATCTGGTTATTTAATATGTAATTTCTCAAGACTTTCTAGTTGAAAATGTATTCTAAGACTTTAATGACATGAAACTAATGCTTTGGAAGCATTCTCTCAATATTTTTCTTAAATTTTTTATATGGATATTATCTACTAGTTTAGCACCTTGTTTATTACACAGCAAGAACACAATGTGAATAAGTACAGTCGCTCTTTTGGTTGTTTGTTTGTTTTAAGTTACTAGAAAAAGTTTACATTCCAAATATCATTTAGGAAAAAAATGTAGTCAACTTCCTTGGGGAAAAATAGACTGATTTTTTATTTTCTATCTAAATTTCAATTTTCTGTGTTGTTTTGCGGTATTAAACCTAAAGTCACACTGTGACACTAATCACAAGAGTGTCTTCACTTCCCTAGACAATAGCTCATAATTCAAGTAAGTAGGAATTGTCCAGTGTGAAAGAAAACCACTTGTTCAAAGAAGTGACGAGCAGGTAGAGACATCACATTTCTGAACTGCTGATTGGAAGAGTATTATCCTTGAAAACAACATCCAACACTGGCAACATCTGGGTTGATGTTTAATAATAGAATTTATTAGCTCTCTACCATCACTGCTAGAAGTTAGAAGACATTACAAAAATACATAAATAAGTTATAATATTCAACTCACAAAACATTTTTCCAAATTGATCTATTAAAAATTATGACATAATAAATTCTGTAGTAAACTGGAATTTCTGCTACTTCGGTATTTCTGTCTACTTCTCTTGTCCATTAGGGCATCTGATCAAGAATTTATTGAAATTGTTTAAACTTCCCTTTTAGAGAAGGGACCTTTGGTAACCCAATGAACATATCTGTATTTCAAAGGCTGCTGGATGTCACATAGTCAACCAATGACCACTTTTAAATGGGTTTTAAGATGTAACTATGAATTGATCAAGTGAAACAATTCATACGAAACACTTAACTCAGTGCTAGCAATGAGTAAGAACTCCATAAATCTGTTATCATTATGTTTATTAATATCATCATTGTCATCACTGTGTTGTTATATCTTGCTAGACAAATATTCCTAAATACATAAAATATTAGGAAAACCTTCTACTTATTAGATTACCCAAATTCTTGGATTGCTAGCAATTAACATCTTTGTTTACTTTCAAAATACTAGATTCTCTTTTGCTTGTGCTGTTTCTTTAAAGTTCTGCTTATCTCTAACCCTGTCTTTGTCCTCCCTCATTTCTCTTCTTTTCCATTCTCTCGTCTCTTCTCTTCTAAAATTAAATGCATTTATCCTTAAATTGTTTTAAGAATGGCTATTATATACATATTATTTTTAATTTTATTGTTGTTCAAGTACAGTTGTCTGAATTTTCCCCACACTACTCCCCCGCACCCCAGCCATCCCCACTTCCCTCCCCTGCTTCCACCCCCCCTTGGTTTTATCCATGTGTCCTTTATAGATGTTCCTGAAAACCTGTCCCCCTTCTCCCCGCCCCCATTATCCCCTCTGGTTACTGTCAGAGTGTTCTTAATTTCAATGCCTCTGGTTATGTTTTGCTTGCTTATTTGTCTTGTTGATTAGGTTCAACTTAAAGGTGAGATCACATGGTATTTGTCTTTCAACGCCTGGCTTGTTTCACTTAGCATAATGCTCTCCAGTTCATATTGTTCTTCTCTACACATGCTCTGAATTTTATACTTGGAGCTGTTGGCACAAAAAGTCAGCCTATACTAAGTGACTCTTTATTTCTGATTTACCTCTGGTTTACTGAAATCACATTTTCATCTGAGTTTTCAGAGGTGACTACAGGTTTAGGAAGGCAAAGAAGCCTAGGTGCTTCCTCTAGCAAACTAGAGAGCATGCGGGCAGCTGACACTCAGCTTCGACCAGTTGTCACACAGAGGACATGTGGGGCCAGTTTTGCCAGATCATCTGATTTTTCAAGAGAATTATTAATTTTTTAGTAAAATATGCAAGTGTTTAAATGTTATAACCAGTTTACAAATGTATAAAACACTGTACACAGCACTGAAAATATATAAAATCTTGACACAGAGATTTAAAGAAATGCTGAGTCATCCACTAAGTATTAGTTTCTCGTTTGATTGGGTAGAATTGTTACTGGGAGTGACTACCATCAGGGATCACATTTCCCAGTATCCTTTGCAGTTGGGTGAAGCCAAGCAATGGTGTTTTAGATACTTTTACATTTGTGGGTCAGGTTTGGGGATTTCAAAATGTGAGTTGAGACCTACATTTCCATATTTTCACTAGTAAAAAGTATAACAGTTAAAATGTAAAAACTTGTTTTTTAAGTGGCAATGTTTTCTTAGGTAAAATGTATTACAGAAATGTTTATATATTGTTGTGTAATGGTTATAACATTTTATTCATATTACTTTATAGTTTAAAACCATCAAAAGGTAAAAAAGGTCTATTCTGATTTGAATATACTAATTTAATTGATGATGGACAGCAGCATGGCTTCTGTGTTCTACTTGCCTTAGTCCTCCAACTGGGGTAAGCTAACTGTCTTATCTTCCGCAGTGGAGTGGGCAGAAGGGGAAGACTAAGATGGATAGAAAATCAGGAGCAGATGAGGAGGTGCAAGCTGAGTCTTTCTTTCCCACTATTATCTGTCCTTCATATCTGTAATATGGGTGGAGCAAATATCAACAACCAGGAAATTCCAGAATCCCTGCTACAGCCTTGGAGTCTTCAACCAGCCACAGAACCTAGGATTGCTTACCCCCAATATTTAAGCCAAAAGACAGGACCACCATCAGGTAATGCTAAATCATAAGCAGGAAATGGGCCAACTGGAATGGAAATTTCTTGGAGGCCATCTGCCTCACCGCAGTCAGTTCATTAGCCTTGAGAAAATGCAACTCATTTTATACCAGTGAATCGTGTTGAATCCTACATATTGCCTTATGACAGGTATGTAAGGTAACTTTCCAATACATAATCTCATTTGATATTAACAACCCTAAGAAGTGGACCAGGCTGGTATATCATTGTCCCTTTGAATGAGGAAATGGAGACACAGAGATTAAATGTGACATTGAATAAAACAGCACATAGTAATATTGATTGCTGATTTTAAAAATGTAAAATTATACTTTAAATCGATGTATTTTAATTACTCCACTATAGAAATCCTGAATAAAGCATTACATCTTAACTCAGACAAATGGTTTCCATGGCAGCCACTATGATACAGCTCTCATATGTTATTTTCCTGGTATGCGACATTCAACAGCCAAGGTGCCAAGGTCTTAGAACAGTTGCTAGTTGTATGCCCTTTACACGGTGTGCCTCAAATAGCAGCTGTCTCTCTCAATCAGGCTATTGACATCGTCATAACACTGTGTCGTCAGCCCAGGGGAAGAAAGGTGGCTTTACTGGTAGCTGTATGTAGCACACACTCATAGATACAATTTATCTAATCGCTATTTCATATTTTAAAATATACGTTATAAAGAAGCTATATGCATAAGGACTTATTCTAGTTTTAAACTAACTAGAATTAGATTTTTAGCTTTTTTAACCTACTCTAATTCTGCTAGAATTAGATGTAGTTTAAAGAAGCATTAATACCCTGGATCTATACTAGAATTTAAAAATTAGACTCATAACTCAAAGCTGTGAATAAATTCAGAACTGTCATGCTATAAATGAAATTCCAGTAAACCTGATATTGACTTTGACCATTTTATCTGTTAAAGGGTTAATGTCTAGTATTGATTGCAACAGGAAAAGGTGGGCCTAAAATCTGTTTCTACTGTAGTAAGATACCAGATTGTACTATTGAATTATATAATAGATAATGAGAAAAACAAAGAATTTGGAAGAAAAATTCAACTGCCTAAGAGTCTCATTAATTTGAGCAAGCTAAATGTATTTGTTTTGAAAACTGAATAACAAATTCACTGAAGAGTTCTAAATTCGAGGGGAAAAATAGTCTAATAATAGAGATTTGCACTTCAAATATTAGTCTGGAAGAAATAAAAAGTAGGCGAGTATGTTCCCAATTTCTGCATTCATTTTTCATGCAGATGGCTGAACTCATGAGACTCCAGAACTGAATATGTATCAAATCTATAACTTGTTTAATCTAAAATATTGATCATAAGAATAGGTATTTGAAAAAAGAAGATCTCACTCAAAATAGGAGAACTATAAAACACTGTATACATACATTGTATTGATTCTAAGATGAGCTTTTTTTCACATTTTAATATTGCTGAAATCAGGATGATTTCTCAAACTAACAATGTGTGATAGTGTAATTGGAAGCATTTTTTCCCTTCTTAGGGGACAGAAAAATAACTCTTACTCCTAAAATGAATGATTTTTAGATTCATTGAAATATGTGATGTCTTCTGCCTCCCTCTGTTTAAATCGAGCGGGTATTTCACTTCTGCTTGTATTGCTTCTGCCTCTTTTTCTCAGCTTTTAAAAATGTACTTCAAAGAATCTCCTACTTCTCCTTAACATCTGAATGAGTACTGTTGAGTTCTGTGTGGATGTGTACATGACTATTTTATATATATATATATATATATATATATATATATATAAAATTTTATAGTTAGATGTATTATTATGGAATATGCTGTAATTAAGGAATTTGAAGTATTTCCCTAAGAGAAGGAGAAAATAGAGAGGGAATCCTTAGTATAAGGGTGAGGACTCGCATAGTAATAGATACTCATGTTTCAGTACTTATCAACAGCTTATTGTGCAGTGACTTGGGGATAGCCATGTTGATGTTGACTGAAACTCAAAAATAAGGTTAAAAATTTTCTTGGATACCATGTTCCAAAACCCTTTATTTTATTTATTTTTTTTAAGATTTTATTTATTTACTTTTAGAGAGAGGGAAAGGAGGGAGACAGAGAGGGAGAGAAACAGCAATGTATGCCTGCCTCTCACATGGCCCTCACTGGGAACCTGGCCCGCAACCCAGGCATGAGCCCTGACTGGGAATCGAACCAGGACCCTCTGGTTCCCAGCCCGCACTCAATCTACTGAGCTACACCAGCCAGGGCCAAAACCCTTTAAATCAGCTTTTATTCCTTCTTAGTTATATGCAAGTTATGTTAATAATAATAAATGCCAATTTTCCTAAACAAAACCTCTTCTGGATAAATATTATTTTTTTATAATGTGGAGTGATTATATAAGTTTTTCTGTACCACCATGGTAAGCAATTATTCCTCATGTATTTATTGTTATAACTTGGTGACTTCATTTTTGTGTGTGTCACTTGTATTTGTTTCAAAGTTAAATTGCCAGTGCTACTGGAATAGTCAGTTATAGTGAATATACTATATTCTCCCCTGTAATTTCTTACTGTTCCTAATGCAGTTCAAATAATGTTATTTAGCTGACTAATTGGGTTGGAGGATCTATCTCTTCAGCTTGTTTGTAAAAAAAAATACAAATAAATAGTCAACCAATTTTAAGTAGTAGTCAAATGGTTATATGACATTTTCTAGCTATTATTATTGTAATAGTCTCATCCTAGGTATTATTTTAATATTTATATTAACATTAAATTTATTTCAATTTTTACATTTCAACTGACTTTTTGACTATATCTTTACAAGTATTTATTTTATTCTTCCCTCTTCTCACAAAATTAAAGTGGCTTAAAAAACATACAAGTGATAAATTTTAAGATAAAGAAGATAAAAGGCATATTAATTTGGCCACAATGAAGGGAGACAAATGCATTCAGAAAAGGGTCAGATCATTGCCCAAACTAAGCACTGACTTCAGTTCTGTGGTCTCAAAAGAAAATAATACAAAAAGCAAAACATTCATATTATCATAAATGTATGTCCATCAGTCCTTCTAAAGATAGAATGCTTTGACTCTGAATTTCAAAATAGATTCATCACTTGTCTTCTTATATAAAGGTAGATTAGTGATACCATGAAGTGAACACGTAGGAATAAAAGAGAAGTGGTATGTATGTTACACTTTCTTATCTGGAGTAAATTGAGTCAAGTCTATAAAATTCACATTCTTTACCCCTATAATAATTTGAAGTTCTTTCCTTTTTTTGCAGCTTCTGTTACTTTATTTTGTGGAAGAAACAAATGTGTTGAATCTTAACAGATATGGCATATACTTTTTTCAAGATGGCCTTTAATATAGTGTTCTTATTCTCACTAGAATAATAGTATAGAATTTTAAAATTTAAATATTAATTACTCAATGGTAGTCACAGAAATGGAACATATATGTATGTATGTTTATATATGTATATATACATGCACATATACATATACTCAATTTCTATCACAAATCACACATACATATATATGTTCAATTTCTATATATATGTGTTCAGTCAACACACACATGCACACACACAGCATTCACATTCGTGTTGCTTTCACCAAAGTGTACAAAGCAGCAATTCTCTGTTGTTGAAATCTTCATCATCAAAATGTGGCTAAGCCCCGTCTTACCTGCTTAACAGTGGTAAGGAGAGAGCCACCGAAGTCTACAGAGCAGTACAGACCATCTGAGTCTTTGACAAACCTTTTCGGTCTGAAATAAACAGTTTTTAGATATGAATGATTCACTCAGGAGTAAACCTCTGCCTCTGAAGTTCAATATCTCATCAATTTTTGAAAGCTTCACAACTTTTAAAATCCAGAACAGTGGAGAAGCTGTCATTTTTTAATTATATTCAGATCGAGCCTTAAGTGATTACTAATTCTAGTAGGCTTTTCTCTTTTTTTTTCATATTTTTTCCATTACCATTCATCCCCCTTATGCCCCTCCCCCCTGCAATCACCACACTGTTGTCCACATCCATGAGTCCTCTTTCCTTTTTGCTCGATCCCTCCACCTCTAAACCCCACTGACCCAGAGCTATCCGCCTGCTCTCTCTATGAGTCTGTCTCTATTTTGCTTATTAGTTCTAGTAGACTTTTGAATTTCAAACCGAGTCAGTTCAAAATCATTTTTTAAAATTCTGAATTTCAAATTGCATGATAAATTCATGAGTAATATTAGCTTCTCAGATCAGTCATGATAGGAGAGATTATTCAGGCATGAGGCTAATGGGATCTTAGCAAATCAGACTGCCCTATACTAAAGCAAATGAATAACTGCAAAATTTGACCTAAAGTGTGACATTTGCACAGTCCAAATCATAGTGTTCAATCACCAGAACAGGCTTAGCTCTAGTGATTATAAATTTTTGAGATATGTGAGGACAGATAAGGTTACTACTATGTGTGAAACGGTCAGCAAGAAGTTCTAGGAGACTAGAGGTACTTGGAGACAGAGAAGTTAGTGACAGCATTATAAAGCATGATGATCTGTTCATTCATAATACTACTCCAGTTTTGGCTGGAAAGTATCCTCATATCTTCATTACTTGGAAGGATCCATTCATCCAGGAGGACACTGGCAAGAATTAGCCAGAATATCAGATTCGTATACAAGTAGATTGAGACTTAAGCAACCCTCCAGTTCTGTAGGAAATCACAATGCTAGGGAAAGAAAACAAGTTCATGAAACTAAGCCAGTATTTCAGGATATAGTAATGTTCCAGTGCTAAGTCCTCATCTCTGAGCAAAAGACTTATTTCAAAGTCTTCTAGATGATGGTGGTGAAATGTCTAATACACTTACTGTTCTATTTGTTTTGGGCTTAGAAATGGGGCAAGACCGAGTTTGAAGGTACAGATATCAGTGAAGTGACTGAAAACATAGGGCCTGGAAAATTTTAAGAAAGGGTTACAGCTTTCCTAACTAAGAACATTAGATCACAATTGTGTCCAAAGCATATAATAAAATTACAAAAAATAGTAGTTTAATCCAATGCTATTTAGCTTTTCCTACTTAACATGAAATGAGAAATATGTAGTCTAGGTTTGGCACAACTGATAAAGTATGCTGTTAAAAATTTGCCCTGGCTGGTGTAGCTCAGTGGATTGAGAGTGGGCTGTGAACCAAAGGGTTGCTGGTTCGATTCCCAATCAGGGCACATGCCTGGGTTGCGGGCCTGGTCCCCAGTGAGGGCCATGTGAGAGACAATCATACATTGATGTTTCTCTCCCTCTCTTTCTCCCTCCCTTTCCCTCTCTCTAAAAATAAATAAATAAAATCTTTAAAAAAAAATTAATTGCTTTCTTGCCCTGACTGGTGTGGCATGAACCTCGGTTGTGGGCTAGGGCCCCTGTTGAGGGCGTTGGAGAGTCAACAAATCGATGTTTTTCTCCTTTTTCTTTCTCCCTTCCCCTCTCTCTAAAAAATAAATAAAATCTTAAAAAAAAAAAAAAAAACTTAATTGCCTTCCAATTTCCAGTTCTGCTGCTTTGAACATGGATCTTTTCTCTTCATGCTCACAAGATGTCTGCCCTTTATATCCATATTCCTGGCAGGAGGACTTTCTTATTCTTCAAAAAAGCCATCTCCAACATCTCATTGTCTAGAAATCAAATTCTGAACTGCACTGAGACTGAGCCAATAAATTATTCTCTCCAGGTACATTGCTTCCCTAAACATAGTTGGAGATATGTTAGTAAGAAAGAGGAGTTAAATGGATATTGGGTAAAGACATTGTCTACTATAAATATCTCAAATACTGTATTTACCATATTTATTTATTATGTGAATCACAAGACGTCCATGATGAAATGGATGGAGAAATGACAGCAGAAATCCTGCCTTGAGGATATCAGCAAAAACAGAACATTAAACCTGAGGCTCACTTACCTCATATCTATGGAAACATAAGAAGCAATAAAGAGTTTTGGTGTTTATAAGCTATTAAAAAAGTATACAGATGTAAATGAATTTCAGATGCTATTCTTAATTTTTAATATGAAAACAAGGAATATCATGTGTGTCTGAATCATTATGCACATACATTGTTTTGATGTAAAAGCAGGACTTACACATTTTGTATTTCTTTCCTTATTTTGGAGATAGTTGTGTATTATAATTTGAGATCTCTTCTGTGAGATAACATTGAATTTTTAATGCTATGTAGAAGAGATTGTGGTAATAAAAAATCATATCAGTCACTTAAATTTCTCAGAGAGATGAAATTGACAGTCACCTAGACACAGCTTTTTTTGTTATTTTATTCTTCAAGTATAGTCGTCGTGGCTTTTTAAGAGTTACTTTTAAAATAATTATATTTGGGTTTAAAGCCCTAAGTATTAAAAATCACAGAATATAATATTTATAACATTCTAATCCCAAATCCAAACCTGCCAATTTTTTGTTCAAATCCTTTTAATAAAGTTCATTTGCATTAAACACTTCCACTCTATCAAGGCAGAGATTTTTTATTTTATTGCATATGTAAGTTTATACTTATTTTAGCTCCATTCTTGTGTTTCAAATATTACTATGTTATTGTCAACATGATTTATTTAGCAATAATCAAAATGTCTAATTATATATTTTATTTCCTATGTTAGACAATACATCATAAAATTTTAAAGCATTTTTTTTAAAGATTGACTTCAGATCTTTTTTTCTCCTACCAATCAGAATTTGATCATTTCTAACCCTTTTCTCATTATAAGGCCACGTGGGTGTAAATTATAAGTCAATGCAGTAAATGACGAAGAGAAAATAGCTTGAGATTTTATAACCGTGCTGAAAGGCAAATTTTGTTGCTGCTGTTTTTTAAATAGTCAAGCTACTGTGTCATTGACACACAAACTTGATGGCACCGGTTTTGTTGACAGTGTAATTGAGGAATAGCTCACACACGAAGAAAAGAGAAGTGTTACTACTATTTCCTGTGGGACAACCATGAGGACAGTCCTCTTCCAAATACGGCATTCATTGTATTGGGACCAAGAGTAGGGACAGTGATCACTTTTCTAGGCCATATTTGTGATCTAAAATGCAAATGCTTAAAGGTAGCTTGATCCAAGGAACAAATTGAGTCTTTTTAGAACTTTGCAGGACTTGAAGGACATGTAATTCCTCTGCTTTCCAGAAGACTACATTGAAGGATAGAAACAGGAAACAAAACTAATTCGACACTCTTCTTGGTCACTTGCTGTGAAGCAATAGAAGACAAAACAAGGTTTAATCTTGTGCAGAGAGCTTCTTTCCTCATGGATGGTACCCACTGATTTATCGTTACCGTCTAGTTGGCAGAGACCTTGGCAGTACGCCACGCCGGAATGCTGACCTACTCAGCTGAGGAGGTCGAGGTGATGTGGTATCAAACAAAATGAGAAACATGGTAGGAATATTTGTGCTGACAGCTATGAAGTTCGTAAAATAAATTGTTTCTGGATATAAACTAGTTAATAGAAGGATTACCTGGCAGTAAATATGAAGGATATAGATGACATGGCAAACAAAAAATACTGCTATATGAATGGTGTGTTTTGTGGAAGAAAATTCTCTACGTGTGTCTTATGGTATTTTTCATCTGACTTACTAAAATTATTGCATCCAGTAATTTCGAGCTAATATAAACTTATAATTCTATTGCGATGTTTGTAATGAGATAGTGGTATAAAGTGCTCATCGTAGTCCTTAACTAGTAGTGAATATTCAATAAATGACAGTTATAATTGATATGTCATTAAGAATATCATTTGCAAGTATGTTTAAGAGATTTTTCACACTTGTTCTGATGGCTTAAAATGGTTTCTTTTATTTTTCAATCAATTTTATTGAATGTGCTTTATGTGCAATGGGGTACACATTTTAAGTGAGTTCAATGAGCTTGACAAGTATGCACGTCCTCTAATCACTACCCATCCATATACAAACCACTTCCACCACCAGAGAAACTTTCTTCACGCCCCTTTGTAGTCAATTCTTCACCTATGAACCACCAATTTTATTTCTCTCACCGTTTTTGAAGTTGTAGAATTTCAAATAATTGGAATAGCACGGTACTTACATTTTTGTGTCTGACATTTACCTCATATACTATTTAGAGATTTATTTATTTTGTATGTACCAATAGTCTGTTCATTTTTATTACTGGGACATATTCCATTCTATGAATATTTTATCATTTCTTTATACATTTACATGTTGATGAATATTTGGGTTTCCTATTTGGAAAAATGAATACAGTTGATACAAACATTGAAAAACAAATCTTGTTGTGGACACGTTTTCACTTCTCATTGGTAAATACCTAAGAGTGTAAATGCTGAGTCATAGGGTAGGTATATATTTAACTTTACCAAGAATTGCCAGTTCTCCAAAGTGGCTGGACCATTTAACTCTCATCATCAATGCATGAGAGTTTCATTTGCTGTAAATCTTTGTAAGCACTGGGTCCTGTCATTGTCTTAATGGAAGCGAAGTAGTAGCGCATTATTTTTTTTAAATTTGATTTCACTGATGACTAACATTGAGTATTTTTTAAAATTACTTTATTGTTGTTCAGTTACAGTTGTCTGCATTTTTCCCCCACCATCCCCCCTCCAGCCAAACCCACCTCCCTCCCTTGCTTACACCCTACCCCTTGGTTTTCTCCATGTGTCCTTTGTAGTGGTTCCTGACATTGAGTTGCTTACAATGTACTTATTGGCCAATAATATATCTAGCATTTGTGAATGTTTTTTTAGTCTTTTGACAATTTTTATTGAGTTGTTTTTCTTTATATAAATTGCTATGTGTATTTAAAGATGAGTCCTTTGTAAATAAATGTTTGCAAATGTTTTCTCTCATTTTGTGACTTGATTTCTCATTTTCTTTTTTTAAATTTTTTAAAATTGTTTTCAATTACAGTTGTCCCACTTTTTCTTCATTGCTCTCCCTGCTCCGCACCACCCCATTCCCACAGTCAGTCTCTTAACAGTGCACTTTGAAGAGCACACAGCTTTATTTTTTCTTTTATGACTAGTGCTTTTTGTATCCTATTAAAGAAATCTTTGCCTAGGCCAAGTTTATTATTTTATAATCTTTTCCTTTTTATGTACAGTTTTGAATTCTATTGACCTGTATTCAACTTCATTAATCTTCCTGCTGTTGTTTCTAATTTGCTTAAAATTTAAGTACCAAGTATCTAAGACTTTTTGTTTTTGAGCCCTGTCCAAACCATATGTGCTGCTAAGGGGTCTGGTAGCTCTAATAATAAGTTGAATTGTAGTAGGATTTGGTTACAACAGCTTATGAAACATTCTGAAAGTAAATTCAGGTTCTCCTTCTAGGAAGCCCCTGGAACCAAACATTCCAATACTGCTGTTACTGCAATAAGAAAGAGAACAAAGGAAATTAGACGTTGAGTTTAATAAACTGGGGAGCATAAGCTTGCTTGCTTAGCCAGGAAGCTTTAGCATTTACAGGGTCTTTCACAACGCCAGGGGGCTGCTGCCAAGGAGACTGAATCCTGGGAACACGGGAGATCTCCCCAGGAGCACTGCTCACCCTGCCCTCCTGTACTGGATTGTTGCGGGGAGCAAGGAGAGGTAAGCACATGTGCAAAAGAAGTCAAAATGGTGCAGGGGAGGTGCTTGACCATAGTGGCCTGTCAGTCTAACTAGGTGGTGGACCCATCAGAAGCCTGTTAAAGCTTGGGAAGTTGATTGGTTATTTTAGAAAAGCTCCTGGTTTTTCCCAGGCCCAAGGTGATATATTCCAGGGCACAAGGAGAAGTTCTCTCCATCACTTGGTGACCTGCGTTCTCCTTGTTTATTCATGCATTCTCTCTCTCACCTGGGAATGCATGCACCACGTGGGCTTAGCAGCCATGCTGGGCCCACAGCAGACCAGGCAGGCTACAAAGGACTAAGCATTAATATGAAACAGAAACTCTGGACACTGGCCTTTGTGTTGGCCTTGCTAAAGACATGGTTGGACTTTTTCCATGGCAGGATGGACAGAGATGGGACACATGCACAGCCTTCCCCAAATAAACCTTGTCCCACCACAATGTCCCATGCGTAGGTCTGTGAAATGCTTTTCTTGTGATCTCATGGAAGAGCCTGATTTCTACCTGTAACACTGCTAGACCTCAAAACTGCATGACTTTGAGCCTGCTAGATAGACCTGAACCAGTGAGACTGGGAGACTGGGAGATCCTGAGATTCTGAGATCAGGGGTTTTACAGATTAGGAGATTTTGTGCCAAAAGCTATGTGGTTTCATGACTGTAAGGCTACAATACTAGTCTTGACACTATGAGATAGGAAGACAGTGGCATTGAGGGACCAAGGACTGTGAGACTCAGTGACATTGACAAGATGAGAGAAGAGACCCTGACATCTCTAGGAATCATGATTGTGATACTGTGAAACCAGAGGAACTTTCAGCTTTCTATCTGTTCCTCACCTCAAGTTACTCAGCAAATGTCTGTAGTAGAACTGCTAGCTGCTTTTGACATAGATTACTACTAGCTCCTCCTTGAAATATTTTTTCCCCTAGGTGACATAATGTTCTCCTCATTGTTCTCTCCCCGTCTCCTTTTGTCTTTTTTTCTTGACTTTTCTGTCTGTCATCTAAATGTTGGAGTATCCTATGACCCGGTCCTCCATCTCTTCCCTTGGATAAGTTGAACTCATTTCATCCTGTTGCTTCCTACAGTTTCTTTGTGCCAATGGCCTTCAAATTTTTATTTTATTGAGCCTGATCACTTTTTTCCGCCTCTAGGTAACTCTTCCTATGGGAACTGCAAGTGGTTTCAGCCCCTTTCAAAATCCACATGAGGAGGTTTAGTAAGTAAGAGAAGCCCTGTGCTAGACAGGTCATATGTTAAGCATTTTCCTATTCATTATCTTTTCAGACCTCTCTTTCTAAAATGCTGCTAGGTAGGCATTATAGTCATTTCCTCATTTTATATTAGATTAAAAAAATAAGAACCAAAGATTAAGATTCATGGAGAATTTTTTATTTTAATTATTTTGTTGTTGTTCAATTATAGTTGTCTGCCTTTACTCCCCACCACTCCCCCCAACCCCAGCCATCCCTACCTCCCTCCCTTGCATTGAGAATTATACAGTTAATCAATAAACAAGGTTTACAGAAAAGCTGATTTTTATACTTCTAGACTATGAGCAATATGAAAACAGGGATTGCCTAACTCACAGGTGGCAAACACAAGGCCCACGGGCCAAATTCAGCCCTCCACGTTGTTTTATCCAGTCCGGCACCTTGTTTCTACCGGGCTGCAGCACTGAGCTCTCACTTGACTGTTAAGGAGTAGTTACAATTATACAGTCCTAAAATTACATTCAGCCCTTTGAAGGCAACTGCAAGGCTGATGTGGCCCCTGGTGAAAATATGTTTGACGCCCCTGGTCTAACTCATCCTTTGTTGCAGGAAACAAGAGATATTTAATCGTTACATGAATGGTTGAATCTATTTATTTTAATTTTTTTAGTCTTATCAGTCTACTTTTCTTCATCATTTCCCATATCCTGCCTTAGAGTACATATTTTTGAGCACATCAGCAAATGTAGTGAGGGAAGCTTTCCCTAACTCATTAAGTGCATTGCTTTGAGAAAGTAGTAATTTGTTGGATGGCAAAGGGATTTTCCAGGTGCTAAGTCAGCAAAATGAGACCTATATAGGTTAATGGGGCTTTATCTGGGAATAAAAATAATAATAGCCTCTAACATTAATTGCATTTCCTATTTGCTAGTCACTACCCCAAGAAGACATAAGGTTTTATTTAAGTCTCACAACAGTCCTGGGAGGTAGGTGTTTATTTCACTAACTGGGAAACTGGGGCTGAGTCACTTGTCCGAGGTAACAATGCCAACAGTGAAGTCTTATTTCCAACTGTGAAGACAGAAAGACTTCATGAGCTTTTTAATATGAAAATAGCTAAGAAATAAGAAAGATGAGTGTTAAAAACTTTTACAAGTTTTGAAGAGACAGTTTGTTAGCATGGAATAATAATTATAGGGATGTGAAGCTTTTGAAAAAATATCTAACTCCTGCATTTCTACAGCAAAAAAAAAAATTTATAGAGACTGATAGGTCCTTTGCCTCGGTTAGTTTACATTATAGCTAGTGTGTACAAAATTAAGTCTACTCCCACCAAAAGCTAATCCTTCTACTGTGTCCTGAGTTTCATCTCTTTTTTAATTCCTCAAAGATTCCCTCCGTTGCTTAGTTCTTTCTTTTCTGCATCACCAGTTATTCCTCTGTGTTGGATATTGTCAACAGCATGAAATATGCTCTAATAATTCTTATCTTTAAAAGTCCTTCCAACTATGGCTTAATTTATACTTTTGCAACCCTCCTGACCCAGAATTTCAAGCTACTAGCCTTAGTTTTTTCATTGCTGGACTGAAAACTGAAGTGTACTCTCTTGATTGCAAAACTGTTACCCCTGCTAAGCTCAGTCCCACAGACTGCACTGTGATAGTCTTGCTTATCCATCGCCTCCCTACTTCTGGAAAGTGAAACCAGAGCCTCTGCTTTGCCTGCCATCATGTGCGTCTGTCCTTATATTTTTACTTCAGACCAGTCTAAGTGCCTGTAACATATAACAAACACCTTTGCCATCAGAAGGCTGCAAATAAAGACTTTCTCTTTGTTGCTCCCATTTGCTGATCTTATTTTCAAGACCCTTGTACTTCATAGACACACTTGTTGAAATACACTTGACATTGCTGCCCCCTGAACCCTCAGTTCCTCTTTAACTCAGTCCAGTCCAGTTTCTGCCCCTCACCAATCCTCTCACACTATTCTCATTGCAGTTTCAAATGCCTCCATTTTACCAATCCCAACAGGCATTTTTTGGCCAGCATATCAACAGGTTTTAATACCTTAGGCCACTCTCTTAGAAACACTGTTTTCTTTTCAGCATCCCTTATACAGAAAGTTTTACTTCTAGCTCAGCTTCATTCTAGCTGGGTCATTTGGCCAGTTATTTAGCTTGTCTGCTATATGGTCTCCTAACTTGCAAAAAAGATCTGAACATATCCTTCATTTTATTCCGTTTCTCTAGAAAGATTAAGTATACTTTACAGAAAAATATTTATCCACATATGAATTGAATGCAGGAGGCAATTCAGTTCTGCAAGAAGATAAAAAAATATTGTAAATGTAAGGTCATTGTATATAATATGACTACCACTAACTTCTTAATAACAACAGGCTCACATTCTGAACAGTCCAGTTTTGTCCACAGTATAGGCAATAGCAGAATTTATCTGCAAAAAGCATGGTCTCCTCAACTGTATCTTGATAAAAGGATATTTAACAAAGAAAAAATAATTGTAACTGATAGAAACTACTGTTTAATCAGAGCTACTCGTAACGTTATGAGAATAAGCTTTCAAATCCTTGAGATACAACCATAACACTAAATAGTATAAACTTTGCTCCTTCCACTCTCATGATAAAAGCAATTACAATTTGTAAATGGCCATAATTATAAATGGCAATTATAATTTGTAAATGGCCATTTGTAAATGGCCATCTTAGTTAGTTTTGAATATTCACCTTGTGATTACATTCAGCACAAGGTTAATGGGAAAACTGCTTTTCTGATTCAACCTGAGTGATTCAACTTGATGTAATTATCCAATTCTTATATAAGTAATCAATATTAAAGGAGATAATTTCTTTGAATATGATTCTGATTTTAGAACTAAAAAATACTCTACTAAAATAACTATGTAAATAATGTCATTTTGAGGAACAATCAGCTTTTGGTTCAACTCATGAAGTATATCATTTCTCCAAGGGTGAAGGTGCGTCTCTGGACTTTTCTGATTTACAAGTGTATTTTTCTAAAACTAAAACATTATCAAGCTGTTAACCCAAACAGGTGTCCACTGGACATGCATACTTTAAGCACTGTTGCAGGGCATGTGAGGTAAAGGGACTTTACACATGAAAAGCATGGCCTTAATTACCTCTCACACAGGGACACTTTGCCCTCTTGGAGTTTGTCCCAGCTGACCCCACCCTCTGGCTTTTGCCCAGTTCCTTCCTGTGGCTCTTCCCTTGTCCAGGTGCTCTGTCACCATTCTTGGATGGAACCTTAATGAAAGTTACCACTCAGAGACCAGCATGAGAAGATAATCTCATCATATCCCCACAAGTAATTCTCTTTGGCTAAGTTTCTCCTATGTTGTTTTGTTATATTTCATAATGTTTTTCCAAAGCTGGAAATGGCTTATGTAAACCTATAATCAAACACTGAAAATGATTTAGTTATACTGCTAGCACAAAGCTATGGCTAAACTGTCCACTCATTTAATCATTTATATGCAAATAGAAAGGTCACTCAGCAATTATTTATAATACACTTAACATCTGTAATGTGCTAAGCCAGTTTTTATAATGAATAAATATTACTGTGAATAAAGTTTACATCAAATTTAACGTACTGTGCAGGTGGCCCAGGGTCACCTGCATCTATGTATTTGGAAGTCATTGTTCTCACAATTGTAGGGCATCATTTACAATCCACATGCCACTAAAAGTTGAAGATACTTTGTTACCTTCAGAATTCTGCTGGGCTTTTAAAATGGCCCAGTCTGTCATAATTCATTACTAACATTGCATTTCAAAGGTTCACAAACCAAATAACTGCTTATTTTAAAATCTGTTGTCATTCAAAGAAAATACTTCTAAGTCATAAAGTTACTTGGATAAAATAAATTTTTTTAAAGATTTTATTTATTTATTTTTAGAGAGAGGAGAAAGGAGGGAGAAAGAGCAATGTATGGTTGCCTCTCACATGGCCCTCACTAGGGACCTGGCCTGCAACCCAGGCATGTGCCCCGACTGGGAATTGAACTGGGACCTTTTTGGTTCCCAGCCTGCGCTCAATCCACTAATCTACACCAGCCAGGCCAAAAAATAATTTTTTTTAAATTGAACATATTTTATTTAACCAATGTACCCCAAGTAATGTCATTTCAAGTGAGATAAATATAAAATTTTCAGTGGGGCATTTAATATTCTTTTTCTGCACTAATTATTTGTGTGTGTGTTTTGTTTTAACTTTTTCCATTGTTGTTCAAATACAGTTGTTTCCATTTTCCCTCAACCACTCCCCCGACACTAGCCATCCCCACTGCCCACCCTTGATCCTACCCCTCTTTGTTTTTGTCCATGTGTCCTTCATAGTTGTTCCTGAAAACTCTTTCCCCTTTTCCCCCTATTATTCCCTCTCACCTCCCCTCTGGCTTCTGTCAGTTCTTAATTTCAACGTCTCTGGTTATATTTTGCTTGCTTATTTGTTTTGTTGATTAGGTTCAACTTATAGGTGAGATCATATGGTATTTGTCTTTCACCGCCTGGTTTATTTCACTTAGCATAATGGTCTCCAGTTCCATCCAAGCTATTGCAAAATGTATGAGCTTCTTTCTTTCTGCTGTATAGTACTCCATTGTGTAAATGTACCATATTTTTTTGATCCACTCATTTACTGATCCAGCACTTCCAGCACTTAGCAATTGTAAATTGTGCTGCTATGAATATTGGGGTGCATAGGTTCTTTTGAATTGGTGTTTCAGGAATCTTAGGGTATAATCCCAGGAGTGGAGTTGCTGGGTAAAAAGGCAGTTCCATTTTTAGTTTTCTGAGGAAATTCCATACTGTTTTCTACAATGGCTGTACCAGTCTGCATTCCCACCAACAGTGCACTAGGGTTCCATTTTCTCCATATCCTCTCTAATGCTTGTTGTTTGTTGATTTGTTTATGATGGCCATTCTGACTGGTGTGAAGTGGTATTTCATTGTGGTTTTAATTTGCATCTCTCTGATGGCTAGTGATGCTAACCATCCTTTCATATACTCCAGGAAGACAAATAATCCAATTAAGGAATACTGTGCAGCACAAAGAAAGAAGGAGCTCCCACCCTTCAAGACAGCATGGATGGAACTGGAGAGCATTATGCTAAGTGAAGTAAGCCAGGCGGTGAGGAACAAATACCATATGGTTTCACCTGCAAGTGGAACCTAATCAACAAAAGAGACAGGCAAGCAAAAAATAACCAGAGACATGGAAATAAAGAACAAACTGACAGTAACCAGAGGGAAGGAGAGAGAAGGATAATGGGGGAAAGCAGGGGAAGGGACATCAAGGAATATGTATAAAGGACCCATGGACAAACCGAAGTGGGTAGGTTTGAGGGTGGGAGGTGGGGATGGGTGGGGTGGTGCAACATGGTGCAGTGAAAATGGAGAAAACTGTATTTGAACAACAATAAAAAAACTAAAAAGAAGAAGAATTAAAAAAAAATCAGCCTATTTTCAATTCAGAAATGTCTTAGGTGTATTTTCCTAAGCTAAAATTTGTCAATCAAAACATATTAGAATTTTTTAAAAAATCAGCCTACTTTCGAGTCAGAATTGTCTTTGGTGTATTTTCCTAAGCTATGATTTGTCAATCAAAACATATTAAAAATTTTTCTTAAATCAGCATACTTTCAAGTCAAAACTGTCTTAGTTGTATTTTCCCAAGCTAAAACTTGTCAGTCAAAACCTATCTTAGACTTGCCAAAGTGTTAATGTTTACATACTTGTATGTACACATATACACAATTTTTACTTGCTTGAAATAAGCTACATAGGGAGGACTATTACATGCATATTCCTTTTCAAGGACAGCACAAAAAAGAGCACATTTTGTGACACTGTACTTATTACTAAACCTAAAATGAAATGCTCACCTTTTTATTTCTTTGCACACACAACACAGTAACAAATACACAATGTCCACCTGATAGTAAGGTGTGGAATGAATGATGGGAGTTGCAGCAAATGGCAGTGTCTCCTTTCCAAATCTTTTCCATTCCTCTACCCCAACTCACACCCAGGGTTTTATTATGCCAGTGTTTCCCGAATATGGCAACACATTAGAGTCAAGTGTAGAGATTTTTGAAAAGTACTGAGACCCTGGTCTCCTTCCAGACTCTTGGAATTAGAATGGCTGAGAAGCAGTCTAGGGACAAAAACCACTGTAGGATGTGATTGTGCAGCCAAGATTAAATCACACTTACAGGACCTTATTATCACTGAATATTGGCAGATATTATGGGATCTGGTGTCTGCGATAGTTGCTGAAGCTCATATTTCACTTCCAGCTGGTGTTTGCGCCTTGGGACATTGAACAGAGCATCTTCTGTTCTGTGGCCCGCAGCGGTTTTCTTGCTCCTGCTCACCTTGCTTCCCAGTGGGATCTTAGTCAGCCTTCAAATCATACTTCTACAGAAAAAGGAGCAATTATTTTCTGAGGCTATGGACTTGTTATGGTGAATCTAGAAAATAATTCTATCCTTTTCTTATATGTATTTATGTATATAACTCACAGAGGCCTAAAATGAGCAGTATAAGGCTTCTGTCTTTGGAACAGAAATGGATGGATTGGTCCTATATTTCTTCTGCAAATATATCACACGCTCCTTCAGATTCTGTCTTTGTCCAGCTGCCATAGTTACTGGTTTAAAGGTCTAGTATTAGGACTTAAATCAAGTTAAAATGAAAATGAAAATTTAGCACAACTAATTCTGCTGCAGAGCTAATTCAATCTTCACAGCTTTCCTCTCTCTCCCTACTTCCCTCCCCATTTAAATGGAATGCATTTTGCTAGTGTTTTTTTTCTCTTACAGAAAAATCACAGTAGAAGCAAAGGAGGGAGACAACAGCCAATCAAAACCTCATGTACATTAATAACTTTTGTACAGTCAGGCTTGAGAGCAGTATCAGTCTCAATATTTCTATAGTGGAACAAATTATTACTCTCCCAAAGTTATCAGTTTAGTGAATTAGTGAAAAATTTACTGAGCACATACACTGATATGTTCAAAAATATGTATTGCAAGGCAGGATATGAGAAAATGGTACAGAATAAATGTGGATTTATAAGACTATGTAACTGCATAAGAAATACTTATAAAGTCTTCAGTGAAAGATGAAGGGTCAGATATGAGAACAAAGCTATTGAAGGATACTAAATGGAGAGCCCAAAAGATGGGAGAAGGAAGATCAGCCATGGAATACCTGAAATGGAGTGGGGTTGGAAAAAGATCAGGACAGGAAGGAAACTGACATTTCCTGAGTTCCAAGTATATGCTGGAGTTTTTGATATGTCATTTCCTTTTACCTCTGTTTCTGGAGTGTAACGTGATTTCATTCAAGGAGGGACGATTTCTGTTATTGGTCACCATCTGAACCCCAGTGCATAGTGTCTGATATATGATGGACACTCAACAAATGCTTGAATGAGTAAATTAACAAGTGCACAGGTGAATGACTGTGTATCCCTACCTGTGAACAACAACAAAAAAAGATGTTTTAAAGCTCTTTGCATTCTGTTGGATATGATAAAATGATAGCTGATGGAAATTCAATCTAAAATTAAATATATTAGGTAGCCTATATTTTATCTAGCCATCAAGGTGCGTCACCAACATTATCCACTATAATGAGAAGAACATTCACAATGGCTGGAGATTATGATACATTGGCATTATGCAAAAAAAAAAAAAAAAGAAAAAAAAAAAAGAAAACCAGTGGTGTTTCTGGGCAATACAGTACTACAAATGTTGTCAAAGAGAATTAATGGGGACATCTACCAAAATGGTTTAGCAGAAGTTAGAGGGGAAGCATGACAAAGATCAACTTATGCATTTTAGCAACTGAAATTCAGTCCTAAGGAAAACCTTTGTAACAAATCATGTTTCCTGCAAGAAGTGGGCTCTGGACAAGGACCCAGGCTGAAGATAGAAACTTGGTCGTAAAATTTCTGTTTTCAATAAATAGGCTATGTCTGTGGACATGAGGAGTTAGGGGTGGATATAAACTGAAGAATAACTTTTCAGGGATGCAAGCTTTAATTTAAGCCATATTTGCATTCTTTTCTAAAGGAGAACATGGTCACATATGGCATTCTAGCTGGAAGGGTGTCTGGAATGTAATTTTAAGGCGCTCATCCTTTTTGGTTTTGAAAGGCAAGGTAGCAGAGGATTGAACTAGCTGAGAAGTGAGTCATGGATGGTATCTGCCACACTTGGCCTTTACTCCATTCCACTGGCCACCATCTTAGTCTAGGGTTTCAACACCTCAACGTGGATTATTGAAACAGCACCCACAGGTCCCATGTCTCCTGTCTATTCTCTTTAATCCTGCCGCCAATTCATCTTTAAAACCTCACTGCACAATTTCTCTCTGCTTGGGTCATTATCTTTTGCATTCTTCTTCCTGAGTACTGCTAAATACTTTGATGCTAACATCAACCGAGGTTTGCATTTTTAGGAAGCTCTCAGCCAGGACTCCATCTGCTCTAAATTTCTATAACTCTTCTAATCTGTACCTTTTATCTTAATATGTTATCATACTCCCTGACACTGACCTAAGTCTCCTAAAGACACAGCTGTTCTCCTAGTACATACCTCGATGCCTGACACATGGTCTGCACATGATAAATAGATTCAACTCATAAAGGGAATGCATTAGGCTTTCTGTTTCTTTGTTACCCCTTAATGAATAGCATAGTGACGAGTTTCATTGATATAATGTACTAGAGGGTGTAGATGCCCCACCCATGTGTTCATGGTCCACTTCCGAGGATGGTTCCCTTACAGGCCAATGACTTTCTGTCTTTCTGTCTAAGGGTATTATCTGGCATCAAGTGTGCTTAGCACTTCTGTAGGGCAGATGGGAAGGTCCGAAGGGTTAATGCCTAGTAGAAATCCTTAACCAATGAGGACTGGAGTCGGTGGATGAATATTCTAACTTCTTGTTACCTTTCCAGTTTGCTTCCCAGTGGAAAATCTCTAAGGCATATTTTATACAGTCTCTCACAGGATTGCAAATGGGTTTTTTTTTCATATGCTGCCCACCAAGGAAAATGTTTAATAAAGCATATTTTATTGACTGTTCCTCTCTTCCTTGTCTAGCTTCCATATTTGTTCAGAATGCTTATTGCATTCCTGCCCAAAATAAACTACTTGCATGCAAATTCTTGTGTCAAAATCTGCCTTGCAAGACCTCCAAATAAAAACAATTAATAATGTGCTTATTCAAAATAATTCTTATAATTTGGTAAAGCATCTCACAAAGTTTAACCCAGCACAGGGAAATTGAAGATTGTGCCTGACACATAGTAGATTTTTTTTAGATAAAAATAGTTTTATTTATTTTTCTTTTTTTTATTATTCAATTATAGTTGTCCCCATTTTCCCTGTACTCTCCCTTGCCCTACTCACCCCTACCTTCCATTTTCAACCTTTCCCCTTTGTCTTTATTTTTTAATGTTAATCGCCTTCTTTAACTTTTTGGTAACACTTTTCACTTAGATTAAATAAGATATATAGTTAAAGATGACGAAATATTGCCTTTTGAATAGTCATTTGTGGTGATTTATTTCAATACTATTGCATATTTGTATTTCTAAATTAGGACCTAAATTAATGAATTTTTACAAATTTCTCTGGTTATATTCCAAATGTTTCTTTGCACTATCTCCAAGTTCTTTTTGTTGAAATATAAATGACAATGAGTTCTTATAAATGACATTCAGGCATGCAAAATCTAGTATAACTTTTAGAGGAATTGTGAGGAACAAACTGATGGAAACACTCATATCAAACTTTGTATTATTGGTGTCCTCTGTGCCTGGGAATCCTGGGCTCTTCACTAATGTAAGTTGCATTCCTCAAAAAAAAGACAACCCTGTGTTTGACCTTGGAAAATGGCAGAGGGGCTTTCAACTTCTCTGGCTTATAAGTATCCATTTTTATCACTAGTGACTGAAAAATGTATATAGTGAAGAATTTGGAATTATGGGGAAAAAGTATGGGAAAGCCAGCACTATTGCATTTAGTAGTTAGTATTTGAATGGTGTTTTATCAGTTTGTATTTATTTTGATATGTGCAATCTCCAATGATTCTAGCAATAACCCTGTCACGTGGACAGTGCTGTTATCATTTGTATCCCCATTTTACAAAAGTACAAAACCTGCTTTATCAGTATTTCCAAAGCAAATTATTCTGGCTATCTTTAGGTATATCTCCTATACAAGCCAAATAGAATAAGGTGATATGCATATGGTCCTATTAAACATGTCCTAAATATCCTACTTACTGGTTTTGTTGAAGTCTAAATTTGATCTTGTGCCTGTCAGGTTATAAGAAGAATGAATCAAAAAAAGATGGCAGGTCCTATGGAATGCCAAGCGCTGCCATACCTTTCCGCGAAACTAGTGTGGTTTGTGTATTTCATCGCCTCCTGAGTTGTTTGATAGCTTTGTAAGTTTGTGGGAAACTGATATCAATGCCAGTTATTTCTGTCCGTAGACATGCAAATGATTTTTCCAGCGAAGGTGCATTGATTCCCCCACCTCTAAGAAGCCAGTTTTGCAACCATTAACAGATCATTTCAGCATTGCAGTTTTGGCCAGTATATCTGTCTTCTCTTTGGCTTCTCCTGTGACCAAGTTTTGAATGCCTTTGCCAATTCCCTCTTTCATTAATAATTTGTAATCTTTGACCTGTGTTCATTTTGTATTTGTACAAGATTCCTGATTTTGCTATTAACTAAAAAAATTACCCTGTACATACCTTTATTTTTTTAATGGAATAAATTAGTGTTTCCTCTTGGTAACATCTAAACCGAGTTCACTGGTGATTCCGGGGAGGGCGTTGTGTATGTGCAGTTACTCAGTGTCAAGTTACCATGCACAAATAGGATACGTAACATTTTAGAAAGGGTGAATTAAATGAATGGTTTGCACAAAAGAATTGCATACTTGCTCTACGTCAGTAATTACAGTTTGGATAATGAGAGGGAGTTCAATTACTTTGCCCTTTGCTTGTTTTTGAATCTAAAAGAGTGCCTCTGTAAATGTGTGCATAGTGTATTGTACATATCATAAGGATGCTCTATGACACAGAACTGATTCAATGAGAAAAAGTGCAATTAAGTGCTTGATTGGCTCTTGATAAAGTCTGTAATTTCGGGTTATATTTTAGCTACAGTCACAAAGCTAATCTCTTTAAAATGCTGCTTTTATTACAGGACACTGGGTGCTTCACTTTTAGTTTTACCTCAGGTGTAAGCTGGTTTCAGGGGTTTTTTGTTGTTGTTGTTTGTTTGTTTCTGTGTTTTCTTTCTTTTGTTTTTTTCAAAACAAGGACTAGGAGCCGAGATGATTCATTTTATTTTTTACCTTAGGTGAGCCATGCTGTGCTGCATGAGCGTCCTCCACCTTTCAGCAGGCCAACAGCAGGCTGCCGGGACCCAGCCTACTCTCTGTTGAAGTGCCATTAAAAGGTATGTAGAAGGTTCTGTATATGTGACTCTGGACTGCCATTCGCTAGTTCTCAAATCATGAGCTTTAAAAATCCATATCAACATATGCACATTGTTAACTAGTTTATGACTAATTTAACCCCATTAGGTATTTAGGTATTTACTTATAATCCTCAAGTCTCCTTTCCTTTGTGAAATCTCCCACAAGTTGAAAGGTAAAAAAAAAAATTTGACGTGACTCTGTCTGTATTATATATTAAGTAACACATTTAATAGGATGTTGGTTATTTACATAATAGTCTAATCTGATTTTCTTTAATGATATTTAGGGGGTTGGGGAGTCATTTTCTTCTTAATCTTCACCTTCAAAGAGACCTCCACTTCTCTTCACAAAAAGAGGAATATTGAAGAGAATCCTTTGTTTCTCTTCCCATCTCTTATTTAGTGAAAGGTTGAAAGAACACCTAATCTAACTGGTAATGGTTTACTGTGCATTAGGTCCTTTCAGCAGTAGGTAACAAACTGTGTCTCAAAAATAACAGTTGTTCATTCCACTCTGTGTTGCACGGCCTGTCTCCTGCATTGTTACAACACGCCGAGGCTTCCTGTCCATTTCTCCTTCTAGAGGCAAGCCAGATACCCAGCGCTCTCTTGTACACCATATTCTGACAGCCTGGGTTTCTGAGAAAGCTTGTAACAGCCCTGCTTCTGTCTGGTTAGGTAGATATATACGTAGTCTGTTTTGAAAACTCATCTCTTCCCATATATGGATTTGCAATAAACAGTAGTGGGTATTCACCTTGGTCTCAGATCCCAGACATGCTTTCCAACCTAGATTTTTTTTCCAAAAAATCCTGTACTTTAATTAATGGACGGCAATTTACAATATTCACACATTGGTCGCTGTTTGGCATCTTGTATCTGTATCTTCAAAAAGGAACCCAGAGAAGAAGAGCGGCAATAATTGGGAGCCACGCAGAAGTATTTGAGAGATCTAAACAAGTTTCTGGAGCATCTAAATCAAATGGGAGTGTTGAAGGGCGATTGGGCTGAGTCACAGCTTAGAAATGTGTGGGGACCATGGAGGCGGTTGCCTGGGTAGAAACACAAAACACAGAGAGAGTTCAGATCAGGATGGACGATCATGGCTCAGCGGCCACGTCTACTTCACTGTCTGCTTTTGTAAACACAGTTTTATTAGAACACAGCTACGTGCACTCATTAGGTATTTTCTTTGACTGCTTTCATGTGATAATGACAGTGGCAAGTAGTTGTGACCAAGACCCTTTGGCCTTCAGAATCTGAAATATTTCCCATCTGACCCTTTCCAGGAAAAGCTTTCTCACTGCTGCTGTAGACTTGGAAATTTAATATTGTGGAGCTGACCAGAGAGAGAAATGGAATTTAAACTATTAAACTATATTGTCTGTAATGATATCTCCCTTCCTGGAGCGGGTCCCCTACCTAAATCATTTTAGGCAGTTAGAAGGAAGGTCAAAGTTTTTCCCTGATCTTTTGTTTCTTGAAACTAACCAGTTTAAAATAATCAATGTCCCAAGAGGTGTATTTGGGGGTGGTAAACTCTGTTCCCCTTCACACTCCAGATCACATAGCGGTTGTAAAGGTTGTAACAACTCCCTCTTTGACTGACTGCTGCTGTCTGACCAATGATGCTCCTGACCCATTTTTCCGTTTTCATTTCTAGTGGTGATGCTGCATTGCTAAACCCTACTCACCTTCTGACAGCCCCCAGGGCCTGGTTAATCCCACTTCTAATCCCGCCTCCAAAAGAGCACCCAATCCAAACTGGTTACGGCCTCCCTTAGTTCCTCTTCAGAGTCCTTCCATGAAAAACCAAACCTTACAAGAGGTATTTCCCTCCTCCCTCCTGCCCTGCAGAATTCCTGTGAAATGCATTCCCTTATTGAGAATCAACAAATCTTATTTTATCAGACCATATACTTGTTTCTGGTCGCCTGTGGCTAATTAGGCTTTAATAACTATTAAAGTTTAATATTCAAAAGATAAGATCATGACTCATATAAATATAAAAGGAACACATCAAAGATACGGAACTCAGTAAGGGAAGCAACAAAGTTGTAAGGAGGCAATTCAATTAAAAATATGGTGGGATAGGAGTGTTAGGTTAACGACAAAGCTGGTTAATGTCCATCCAGGACATAAACTGCAATCTTTGGGATTATTTACTGGGCAGCAACTGTTTACCTCTCTACCAAATAAAAATCTAAAAATTAAGTTTTGTGCCCAACAATTGTAAAATAACACATAAAATAGAAATTGTAAAAATAGAAAATTGTAAAATAACACATAAAATAGAAAATCGTAAAATAGAAAATTGTAAAATAACACATAAAATAGAAATCCCAGGCGTGCACTAGAAGAGTAAACAATCTCTTCTGCTTTTTTAAAGTTTCAGGTAACTTCTCTTAGAATGCAAATTACAATGAATGAAGATGATCCCATATTGTTAGTTTGAAATTTTTTATTATTTTAGTGAACAAGAAGAGCTCTCTGGGGCAAACGAGGGAAAGTCTGTTGCCGCTAACATCCCAGAGTAGGGCCCACTCAGACTTTCTGGTCCTTGTGAGCCTTGCCCGTAGTATCTGGGTCTTGTCTGAGAACCCTAAAGCGAGGCTGACCGGTGATAAACTGTACTCGTATGCAAAGATCCCCATCAGCATCCTCATCTCCTGTTTCAAATATAACTAAATTATCAGCCCTCACCAAAAACTTCAAGAAAGTGTCAGAATAAGAGAGAAATGTAGGCTAATTTTTGTTTTTTAACCAGGGGAAAATATGTCAAACAAAAACCTTCAAGGCTGGAAGTTGTCCTGAAAGAAAGGCTTTATTAAGCCATATGCGAGCCCGGAAAAAGGACCGGGTCCTGGGGCCTGCGGTGTAAACCACCAGCTGCCGGCCTGCATGGAGAAGGCAAACATGCCCACCTTCCTGGGGTTGAAGGGGCTGTTGTATACAGTGGGTTTGGAGAAAATAAGACTGAGTTACTTTGGAAGAATTTACCCTGGCTACAGATAAGGGGGCAGGAAAAGGTGAAGTGGGGCTAGTTCTGGGATAGGTTTAGAGTCCATAAGGAAGAAGTATTTGCTACTTTTGGATTGGTTGTGGGCAACAGACCGAAAGTTCATGCACAAGCAGGATGAGGTGGTGACTTATGATTGGCTGTTCTCTCTAGGTAAGGGCTGAAATAGCAGTCTGGAAATTGATTCAGTTTCCACATGCATTCAGGAATGTGAGTGGTATTTTGCTGGCTTCCACCACAGCTCTGTTAACTAATTAACTTCCCTTGTCTTTCTTACTCTCCCGCCAGCTGTAATTGAATTCAGGACACCTCAGAATTTTTCTCTTGTCAATATCTAAACTTAACAAACAAGATGTATTCTCAGAGAACGTCATAAGGATTCTGTACTATAAGGTAAGAACAGGATACTAAGAGAAAGGGGAATAAAACAAAAAAGAGCTCCTGGATATTGAAAATATTTTGCCAAAACAAGATACAAAAGAAAATTGGAAGGAAAAGCTCTAAACATAGGCATAATTTGTGATGTATGTAGCTCAGCTCTATAGAGGAATCTCTTTTTCTAAGTCTCCCCAAAAAGTCAATTTCAGGAAAATTTAAAACAAAAATATTTTCCAATCATATGAAGTTTCACTCCAACTAGTCTTCTAAACACTGGAAGTACCCACACCCAGCGTGAGTCATTGACAGTGATGCTCTCTAGCCCCCAGGGTCTCTGACAATGATGAATGATAACTCTTTAAATAAACGAGCCTTGGCATGCATATTGTAGGCAGTCTTATTTGTCAAGCATGTAGCCTCTTTAATCAAAACGAGCAAGAAGGCGGTGCATTAAGATATTTTTTTCCAATGCCATTGATGTTTCTGAAGAGCCTTACACGGACAAAAACATGATGGTGAAATTGATACTAGAAGATAAAACCCAGTGAAACCTCGTCATTGTCAGATGAGGCCACGGGTTCACAAAATACGGCTGATAGATACCCAGAGCTTCTCTCCACGCTTAGAACTCATACAAAGGGCACTTAATCAGCATGCTCGGGTTATACATTTCTTAATCACCATGATCCACAGGTTAAATTGACCACACTATGCAGTTGCTCATCCATGGAAAGATGCAACAGAAAGGAATAAGAGCAAAAGAATGAAACAGTTGCCTGGGGGATCGTGACACATGGTTCTGGGGTTTTCATCTTCAGTCTCTAATGTCTTCTTATTGCTTTTCTTTAGTAAGCTCATGGGTATTTTTCTTCTTTGTCTTAGTATGTGACATTCACAGCTGTCTCTTCCTTTTGGAGAATGCCACAAATGGAGGTTCTGGGAATTTGCCAGTCCCCTACTATCAGAGTGAATATTTTCTGGCCCTCAGAAGTTATCTACAAAATTAAGCCAAACAAAGGACCAGAGTCAACTTTTATCATTTTTATTTTGCTTTCTGAAAGGACAATATGCTTATTAATTAACTTAAGATAAAAGACAAATGCAGACCAAGTTAACACTTAAGAACAAATTTAAATGATAATCTGAAGTCTATTTAATCAGTATGATAAGTTTTAGACCGTTAAAATGTGCTGCTTAAAAAAACCCTTGGGTCAGATAATTCTATGAGAAACTAATGAAAACCAATGAACTCTTACACCAAACAAAGTCTCTAGGGGAAAAGAACACAAAATTCTGTTGTATAAATAAATTTAGGAGGTTTATGTACCCACTAAAAGCAAGCTGTAGGATTGGTTTTCTAACCAAGTGGCTAGAGAAATATCTTTTGTGACCAAAATAACAGATTTTTTAGTATGATTATATCGGTAAAGTGATACTCTCTGTTAGGAAAAAGAGCTAAATATATTAGGAAAACAGTTTCTACTAAAGTTTCACAATTGTTTTTCACAATTCAGTCTTCCGAAAGAATTACTCAGGTTATTTTTCCCCCACATTGCGTATTCACACCCTCTTATCACCCAGGCTCCTTGCAGCATGCAGGCAGACCTTCCGAGATACTGTAGGTCAGTTCCAGATCACTGCAATACAGTGGGTGTTGCAATTAGAGCAACTTGTGATATTGTTTTGCTGGTGGAGAGTCTTGCTTTCAGTTTATAAAAATGCAACATGAGGTGCTTTAAAGTGAAATGCATTAAACAAAGTATGCCTGTATACAGTCTACAGAAGTACTCATAGTGCAAGTTCCTGTGATTCCCTTTACCCAAATCCATGCCTTCGGTTTAATTCCTGATGAACAGCAAGACTCATAGACCCCAGAAATAAAATAGTTAATTAGCAAAAAAAAATTTACATTTTATTCAAATGTCACATACCGAAAACAAAAACTCATCAAGCTTTAGCTTGATACCTAAGGTTTGTGTATCTACCACTATGGTTGATTGGATGTTACTTTGGCAGATAAATCAGAACTATCTGTGCTCCTGTTTTGTATATTTCTTTAGGTAAAAATTTGTATTAAACTATAAAAATGACATCTCCTCTAGATGCACAAAATTTGCACATTTGGCAACAGATTTAATAAATTGCTTCACCATAAAAGAGTAGATAAGATCAGGACTGTTTCAGAGAACCTGTATTTGCCCCTCTCACTGGGAATAATGTCAACTACCATGTCTCAACCAGGTCTCTCTCAGAAATTGATGTAGTTAGTCTGGGGTGTAGTCTGGTCATCAAGATTTTTTAAAGCTCCTCAGGTAAATCAAATATGAAGCCAAGTTTAAGAATCACTAATATAAATGTTATTTTCAATGAGAGTATACTGGGCTTATCTATCCATAGACAGCATTTACCCTCATTATGATATAGGAACATAAACCAGTGTTTCCTATCCTCCTGATGCCATGGGGCTCATAGAAAATGGAATATTTTGTGTGGCCCACTGGTGGTAAATAGAGAAGCTATGTAGCATCAGTAACCAGCCAGGAAACCTCAGCTGCCGGCTGGAGCCAGGCTACCCCGGGTGAAAGGGGATCATGGGTTAGCATCGAAGCCCTGCGGGAACCTATTCCTGGCAACTCCAAGATTGAGATGCTAGGCCTTAATTACACTAATATCTAGAGTCAACTACCATCAAAAGGAAGTAAATAACTGTAAATAAAAGCTATTTGATTTTATTTTTCCCCTTAGAGTCGAGCTGAGTTGGGGGCTCGTTTAGCAAAGGCTTTTCGTAGAGTGGAATGGGCCTCTGGTACTTAGGCAAGCTCCGGGGACTGCACGCCTGCTGCCATTTATCCTTCATTCCAAATTCATGGGCGATGTAACCAAATTCTTTGCTGAAACCCAGAGTCATTCCTGTGCAAGTCCTACCTCAATTATTCTGAGCCTTCCAACTCAAGGCTGGACAAGGTTCAGAATGATCATATCCTGTATCTTACCTTAAGCTTTACTACGAGGAAAGTATGAAGAATTTAATAATCATCAGCACTTGAATCTAGTAATAATGGATTTAAAAGCTATAAAATCATAGCAGTACAGAAAGGAACAAAAGTCAATTTTTATTAAAATTACATCTTTTTAATAGGAAAATAGAACACATAACATATGGGATGGGAATAAAAAATAAGACAGAAGGGGCTGAGTTTAATTATACTTAATTAAAAACTGTGCATATGGGACTATGACAAAGCAAAGCATATTTGGCTTCAATTATTTTTGCTGAAAACAGGTAGGATGCAATGTAGCCTTTAGAGTATGAAATTAAATCGTGAAAGAGGAGTTGTACTAAGGTAAATGTCATATTTTAAAACTTTTGCAGGTGGAAAAAATTTTGAATATGTAGTGGCAATGTTCATACCTTTTACTTAGGAAATGATTTCAAAATCAAACTTGACAGTTTCATAGAAATAACTTGTGAGTCTTTCTCCCCAGAATATTTATGAAGTGTTACCATGGGCAGTGAACAATTTAACCTACACTGAAAACTTAATTCAAGACAATGGTAGTAATAGAAGGAGGATGAGGAGAAAGAAAGAAGGACAAAGAGGAGAAGGAACAGAAAGCACATTGAACATTATTTACTTGCCTCATTTCAAAGTGTATCAGTCATTAATACATTTACACTATGAAGAAACTACTAACTCTCTGAGGGTCTATTTACAAAGTGTATACAGAGTTCCAACCTAGTGGATTCAACGTAGAAAAAGGTGTAACCCTGTATTGGACCCCTTAAATTATGCTGGACACATAGTAGGTATATTTCTGAATATCCTCAACCCCTTTTATCTTAGTGTATTTAAAGCTGAATTCAGTTTTTCTCCCTACACTAAAGCAACCTCCTCTATTTTAAAACTCCTTTCTCTATCCTATCTGCCCAATATTTCAAAGAGCTTTAAATTTCTTTCACTTCTCACCATCAGCTCATTAGTTAGGACTTTGGTTCGCTGTGGTTATTACAATTTCTTTCTAGTGGATGTTTTTCCTTTCACATGACCTTATTTGGAAATAGAATGGTTGCAGATGTAATTAGTTAAAAAGAGGTCATGGTAGAGCTGAGTGAGCCCTTGATCCAATATGAATGGTGTTCTGGTAAGAAGAGGGGAATCTGGGCACAGAGACAGATGCACAGAGAGGGGAATGTCACATGAAGACCCAGAGAAGGGGGCATATAAAACACAGGCAGAGATTGAGTGATGCTTCCGCAAACCAGGGAGCACCAGGGGCAACCCGAAGGGACAAGGAAGGATCCCCACTAGAGTCTCCACACTGGCCCTGTTAACACCTCAATCTCATACTACGAGCCTCCAGAATTGCAAAAGAATGCATTTCTGCTGTTTGAAGGCACCCAGTCTGTGGAATTCATCTCAGCAGCCCTAGGATACTCCTACAGCCTCTGAATGGAGTCCTTTTGGAGAGATTGCAGCTAACTACATATGCGAAGGGTCTATGATGAGTTCATCAAAGTAGTGCAAGGAGTGAACCATGAAGGATCTCACATCTCCTCTTGGCACATCTTTTTTCCTCCCAGCTCCTGCTGTGTCAGCCAGCTCCATGCAGGTGTGCTCTTACAGCATCTCCCCTGCACACTTTACAGTGTCTGTCCTGGGTTCTTTTGTTGCTCAGCGTGGGTAACTGAATGTGCCCACTTGGCCATGCTATGAATGGTGTACTTGAAAATGCAAGGGAGTCAACACCCCCTTGGCAACCTTTGATCAACGGGACATGAAGGCCAGTGGCTGAAATTCCCCACTCCCAGCTCTGGGATAGGCAGTTCTGAGTTGCTTCTGCACATTCCTCAGAGGGCCTACACTGGTAACCAGTTTCATGATGCATCCTTGAACTGTCTTTCTCTCCTTCTCTGTTTTGCTCCTCTCTGTGATCCCACTCTCGCTTTCTAGGATCTTTTCCCAAAGTAAACTACTAAGAAGCAAGCAGTCTTCGTTGTCAGAAAGAACCTGATGTAAGAGAGCTATAGAGTTTTTCCCAGAAATTTGTGCCTGTTCTTTTAAGTACTGTAAAGGAAGCACTTAGCATAGTGCCTTGTACATAGTAGGCATTCATTTATTTTATTTTCAATGTCAGTTGACTACATACTCATTCTAACTGATAAAACCCTCAGTAGTGAACACATGAGGAATGTCTGTCTAAAGTCAAGTCAGTGTAGCATTTGGTGATTTAAACTGAACCAACATCCCTTTAAGCTTATTTTTTTCAATGTTTTATTTATTTATTTCTAGAGAGAAAGGAAGAGAAGCAGAAAGAGGGGCCGACAAACATCAATGTGTGGTTGCCCCTTGCATGCCCCCAACTGGGACCTGGCCTGCAACCCAGGCATGTGCCCTGACTGGGAATCGAACCGCGACCCTTTGGTTCCCAGGCCCACACTCAATCCGCTGAGCCACACCAGCCAGGGCTAATCGTGTTTTTTGTTAAGTTTGTTCTCATGTTCTCATTTGTTCTAACAAATACTAAAAGTTAAATTTGTAATGTCTCTTAAGATTTCTTGGTCATTTATTTCAACACTCTGAAACCTTTTTTTAAGTGAGGGGAATTACCAATCACCTACAATATACTTTTGTTTCCTTTTTGTTCATCCTCACTGCCATGTCTAAGTCATGGCTGCAATTACCTCGTAATTTGCCTTGTTACAGAGAACATTTTGTCCTCCAATATGTCCTGCTAGGTGATTCTTTCAGAACTCCAGCTTTATCATGCCACCTCCCTTTCTTGTGCCTGCACTGACAACTTGCTGACCAAGAATTCACGTTGACGCAACTCAGTGCAGCATTAATGCCACCTCTGTGCCTTCGTGAGGCTGCACGAAACCCACCTCAGCTACTTCCCAAACAGATGGTCTTTAATCTGGGCTGACTGCGCTCATTTTTGCTACATGGCGTGTTATTCTTTCATTTTATGTCGTCCCTCGTGCATGCGTCCCCAGCTAAAATATTCTTTCTGGGCTGCTCCCCTTGTCCTCTTCTTAACCAAAGTAATATCCCGTCTATCTCAAGTCTTTTAAATACTTTGGCAATCACTTTCAGCTTCCTCACTATTTCAACTCTATCGCCTTTTATTATCTCATCCAGAGCATGGTGGGTAGACTGAGAATCGCTTTCTAAAGGCAGGAATGTAGCCAATTACCCATGAATGTGTGTGAAAGGGACAACTTGGGGATGAGAAAAGATATCTGAGCTCATTCGTTTATTAAAGGAATCTTTATCACACACCTCTTGTTTATCACTCACTACGTAGACATTGATAAATAAAATGCAATGCCAAAATGTTTATGGGAATTATGGCCAAACTGAGATAAAATATACTATACAAGTTATCAGACACCTACGTCTAATGTATAAGTTGTCGTAGGTGCTATGACGTTAAGAAGATGCAGTGGTGGGGAAAAGCGGATGGAGGAAAGGAAAAGTGCAGTTGAGATCAGCTGAAGGTGTGGCCTTCCTGGAGAGAGAGGGGTGACATTTACATTGGGACGCAGAAGAGAGGAGCCGCTGTATGTAGAGGACGTGTGGGACTTTTCAGGCTCTGGGCATAGTACATGAAAGGGCTTAAAACTGGGGACTAAATTAAAAAATGAGCGCTGGTAGCAGTAAGGAGAAACCAGCAAGATGAGGGCAGAGCAGCGTGAGACAAAGCTGGAAATGTCAGGGCTCCAGAAAAACCCGGGGATCTGATTTAAACTAAAACGTGCAATGGTTTGTTCTTTAAGGTCAACCCTGCCCTCCATGTTGAAAATGAATCAGAGACTATTCAATAGAACAACATGTTTATGCTTTCTTTTTAATAGAAGCTATGTCATGTGTTGAACTATATCACCCTCTGATAATGGAGAATCATAGTATCACCTAATGTTGGACATTTTTAACTTTTATAATTGGTCAGTAAACAATTGTCAGGTTTTTTAAAAACAACTGGCAGTTGTTTCGTTACTCCTAGAAATCCCTGGCATTGTGTTTATGTGTCATTGGTGATTTGAAAACGCCTCTAGTTCAGCGTCTCTGAACTAAATGTCTTTCTCATTAGTACTACAGAGCAGTGGTTTCCTGCCTCGGTCCTCAATGCCCAGTCAGGGCCTATGACACGTACGGGTAGGGCAGCTCCCGCTGCACCTGGTTGTCGTCACATGTAAGACTGTACTTCTCTGATAAAAGCCATTTCTCAGTAATCTTTGACACAGCCAAATTCAAAAGCATCTTTTGTCTCTGTTTAACTAAGATTAGAACTAACTTGAAATTTACGTATTGTAAGATTTTAAAATTTTCTGTGACCATAGGCTCTAGGGGGTGATTGAGTTAGTATTAGAATTATTGTTCATCTACAATTGATCAAAATAACATCTATATTACTGATTTTAATAAATGTTGGCATTAGATGTAAACTTTCATTGGATTTGCATCTCTGAATGACATGAGTATGCCGGTTCTTTTTCCAATTAGTTTGGGTATGTGTGAATAAGTAAATTACTTACTGCTCAGGTGACATTCAGTATCCATTCTATTCCTATTTTCTGTGACTGTAATGCTGAGAAACCTTGTCCTTGTAAATATGAGATGTCGAATTGTCAAACTCCTTCTAAGCTAGATCCCAAAAGTCATATGCATACATACCAATAAAAAGTATTTTAATGATCAAAAAAACTAGTTTGCTCTACTTCATTCTTACATTTAATATAGTTAATGTCTTTCCTCATCTATTACCTTAGACTTAATTTATCAGCTAATATCTTCTAAGCATCTCAAGGAATGGCTCAGAGTGAGTTAATTGTGTTTTTGTCAAGTTGGACCTTCGGGAAGACAGAAAAAGCTTGTACCTATATTCTTCAATCAGTAATACCCTTTCCAATTCATGATACAAAATGACCTAAATCAACCTAATTAGCAGAAAACATGTAGGAGGTTAGCTTACATGGCCCTCGGTGATTGCTGTTGTTAAATCACAGAACACATCCAATTTTAAACTAATCTGGAAGCGAGATGAGTAGATGTTAGATAATCCTCTATTTCCTCAACTCTTTCATTAACAAATTCCATTTTAAACTGTTTCATGATTACAAGCCCTGAAATTAAATTTCATGATGAAGAACTAAGCGCCACTCTTCTGAGTCCCTGGAAGAAATCACGTTCTATCCAGCACAAACACTTGGAATAATCAATTGGGAGTCAATTGGCAAAGTCCTCCAGATTTAATTTGCGGTTCTGAAGCGTCTTCCTTCACTCAGCTATTAGGGAGCAGGCTGCAGCACCCCCCAGTCCAATTCTGGTGGGGAAAAAAAGCAGGATGTTTTTTCTTACTTTGGTATTATTCCAAACTGTGATACGATTCTTCCCTTGGTTTTAAAAGATACTCATACAAGAGAGTCCCTATTTAGTTAAACTATTTTTGAAAGTCACTGATGGAAACAATGACAACCATAATTAACATTTTTTGGTTCACTATTTGTATTCTGGAGTTCAGGGGACAGCCAATGTGGGAATGTTGAATAAAGAGGATGCCTTTGTATTCAGAGAAAATTAGATTCCAACCACTTGGTTGCATTAAATTCTCTGGGTGTTGGTTGCTTTATGTGTAAAACGAGTATAGTAATATTTCTCAAAGTTGTTCCAAAGAGTAAATGAGATTATAAATAAAAGATTGCTCACAGTGCTTAGCCAGACAATTCTCCCTAAGGATAAAGTCTGGCTCATTCTTTGTTCACAGACTGAAGACGTTTACAAGGGTGGTATTCAATGTGATTTCCATTTTTAAAAAATGTTACCTGCCTTGAGAGACACAACACAACATGGAAGTGTTGAGTGAAACATTGGTCTCTCCACAGCAATGCCACTCCCTCAGGCCAGGGCAGCCTGGCCGGGCTGAGCCACTGAGGGGGAGGGTGGATGCTGGCAGTGTGATGGAAAGCAGGGCTTAGCTAACTCCTGTGAAGGACCAGACTGTGGGCATTCCAGTCTGTGTCCCAGCTACTTACCTCTGCTCTTACAGCGAGAAAGGAGTCATAGACAGCACGTAAATGTGCAAGTATACTGTTTCCCAGTAAAAATTTATTTGCAGACCCAGAGATTTTAATTTTATGTTTTCCCCTTTATGCAAAATATTACACTTTAAATTTTTTTTTAGCGTAAAGGCCATCCTTAGCTCACAAGTGGTACAAAAACAGATGGTAGGCTGACCTTGTGCAGTGAGCATGGAGAAGACAGCCCATGCTGGAGTCTCATGGCCTGGAATCCAGACCCACTTCCAGATCATTGCTGTAAGCAATGCTGGCACCCGAGACCAGTCACGTTTTTCCTTTGGGCCTCGGTTTCATCATCTGAAAAACAGAAGGATGATTTTGGTCATGTGTAAATTTTTTTCCAGCTCTAAATTCTCTGCCTCTGTGAACTTGCTGTCTCTAAGAAACCAGAGGCAGAGCCATCTGGCCCCCTCCAGCCCTGGTTGGGTGATTTTCTGGGCCCTGGATTCCTGACGCTGGCAAACAGACCTGTGCTCTGGTCTAAGATAGTGGCCTGTTCACTGACACTTCTGAGGCTCTTCTCTGGGAACCTGGGAAGGCTAATGACAGAACTTTTTCTTCAGTCACTTAGCTTTGGAGGCAATGAAATGCTTCTCTGTTACTGAGGAAAAGCTGAGAGAATGTACTTAGACAACCATAGATAGTATGTAAATAAACATCCACACTCTATTCCCATAAAATGTTGTTTAGGGAAACTGAAATTTGAATTTCCTATAATTTTCACAAAATATTACTCTTCTTTTGATTTTTTCCCCAACCATTAAAAACTGTAAAAGTATTTCAAAAGGAGAAATATGTGTCTTCATTCTTGTCAAAAGGTAAGAGGAAAGGACTTCTGCAGAAAAATAAGGAACGATAGATATGATAAGAAATTTTGGAATGAAGTGGAAGTTTTAGAGTCAGACAGAACTGAAGTTGAATTCGTTTTTTTCCCCTCCATTGGCTCTGTGAATTTAAAAACAAAGTTGTTGAACATCTTTCTCCCTAAATTTTCTCATTTGCAGAACGGATAAAATATAACCTACCTGATTGGGCTCTTGTAAGGATTAAATGAATTTTTCTATTTAATGGTTCTTGTATACACAGGGACTTAATAAATCTAATGTGACTACTCTGCTACTATTTGGTAGGCAGTGTAATGGCCTTTAAAAAAATGTCCATGTCCTGATCATCAGAACCTGTGAATAGAAAGGCTATGAGGCAAAGGAGAATTAAGGTTGCAGATGACATTAAGGTTGCCAATCAGCTGACCTTCAGATGATGGAGATTATCTTGGATTATCCAGGGTAATCACAAGGGTCTTTATAAGTGACAGAGAGAGTCAGAAGAAAGAAAACCAGAAAGGTGGCAGTGAAGAGGAGGATGTGACCCAACATTGCTGGATTTAAAGATGGGAGGGACCAGCCATACTGTTGCAAAGCATAAAATTTTCGTTTATCTACTGATGGACACTTGGGCTGCTTCCATATCTTGGTGATTGTATATAATGTTGCACTGAACATAGGAGGCTTATGTTCTTCCAAATTAGTGTTTTGGGTTTCTTTGGATATATTGTCAGAAGTGGGATTGCTGGGTCAATTTTTAATTTTTTGAGTATCTCCATACTGCTTTCTACAGTGGCTATACCAATCTACATTCCCAACAGTGCAAAATGTTCCCCGTTCTCCACATCCTCGCCAGCACTTTTTATTTGTTGATTTATTGATAATACCATGGATGGACCTGGAAAACATTACGCTAAGTGAAATAAGCAAGTCAGAGAAAGACAAATACCATATGATTTCACTCATATGTGGAATCTAATGAACAAACAACTAACAAGTAAAATATAGGCAGATTCATAAGAGCAGGCTTGACGGTGATGGGGGGGTAGGTCATGAGGTGAAGGGATCAGACAAAAAGAAAAAAGGGCTCATGGACACGGACAATAGTGTGGTGATTGTCGGGGGGGGGGGTTGTAAGGGCGGTAAGGTAATGGAATTAAATAAGAAAGAAAAATAAATAAAAGTGGGAGGGAGCTGCAAACCAAGGAATGACAGCAGGTTCTAGATGTTGGAAAAGGTGAAAAAATGGATTTTTTCCTAGAGCCACAATAAAGGAAATGCAGCCCTGCCAACACCTTGATTTTAGCCCAGTGAGACTCATTTCAGTTTTCCAGCTTCTGGAACTGTTAAGGTAGTTAATTTATGTTGTTTTAAGCCTCTAAATTTGTGGTAATTTGTTACAACAGCAACAGGAATCTAATTTATATTATTATCTATGAAAAAGAAGCTAATTGGCCACAAAAGTATGTGCCTCTTTTTTCATAATGTAGAGGTGTTTTTAAATTTTTTATGATCATGAACTTGCATATATGTGTCTATGTATAAATGGAATATATGTAGTATGAAATATATGTGTGTATATGTATGTATATACAGAGTATGGCAAAAGTAGGTTTACAGTTTGTATAGAAAATAATATAATAATTATAAATGACAGTGTAAGAATTTAAAGAAAATCATATCCATGTTTTCTTGAGTTTGGTGTCTCCATGCAGAACTCAGGGAAGGAAAATAGGGAGAACCTTTAGGAGAGAAAAAAGATCTCTGATGGGTAATTGAATTAAGTTTCTGTGGTGTGGCATTAAGGAGAATGTTTTTCACTGTCTCCTTATTAAATCATAAATAAGAAATCTACTTTTATGGATTTGTTGTAGTCAGTTCAGGCTACTATAACAAAAATATTATAGACTGGGGGAATGGATCAAACAACAGAAATGTATTCCTTGCAGTTCTGAAGGCCAGGAAGTCCAACATCAAGATGCTGGCAAGGTGGATTCCTTGTTTGCAGATGGACGTCTTTTTGCTGTATCTGTGTGTCCCATTATGAAGGCTTCGCCCTTTTGACCTAATTAATTCCCACCCCACCCCACCCCTGCCAAATACCATCATACTGAGGACTAGAGATTTTTTTTTAATATTTTATTTATTTATTTTTAGAGAGAGAGGAAGGGAGCGAGAAAGAGAGGGAGAGAAACAGCAATGTATGGTTGCCTGTCACATGGCCCTCACTGGGGACCTGGCCTGCAACCCAGGCATGTGTCCTGACTGGGAATTGAACTGGGACCCTTTGGTTCCCAGCCTGTGCTCAATCCACTGAGCTACACCAGCCAGGCATGAGGACTAGAGTTTTAACGTATGCATTTTGGGGAAATACATCCAGTCCATAGTAAAGGGTCCACAAAAACCAGGCAAAGAGACTCACTATGGGCACCACAATATAGATGGAGAGTGCATTACAGTAAGAGTCAGGAGCTGGGAGTTCTACTCTATGTTCTATCAACTGGGTGTACTCAGTGACACAGGATCATGGTTTTATCTTCCATATCATGAAGTCAACTTCTATAGTTATGCAGCTTTCTGGCCCAAGGGTAAATATTTGGGGGAAAGCTTTGAGAAGGAAACTGATATTAACATGAATATCAGACCCAGAACATATAATACACCTGGTTCATTGGCAGTTGCAACCTCATCACCAAGATGGCCTGTTCTACTGAAACTCTGAAAATCCTGAGTCACACAGGTTGTACAATTGCCAAAAGAACTCTTCAGTAAGAGTAACCATGGAAACAGCACACCAGCTGTCTCAAGGGGTGTATAAAAACATCTGAAAACTAACAGAAGGAGCACTTAGCAAACACTGGGAAAGGTAAGAGTCTGTGCTTGCCTTGGGAGGGAAACAAGGGTCTTTAACATTGCTGCACTGAACAGTCTGAGCATAAGATTGAAAGGCAAGAATCCGGACCTCGGAGCAGGCTCTGGGGTGATGGACTTCCCAGCAGACACCTGTGGTCTGCGGAGAGGGTCCAGTATAACTGAGACACTTTAGTCTAAATTTATCCACAATACCAACTTCTACTTCCTTGACGATATACAATGATTTGCTGCCATCAATTCTGCTACATATTTCATGGTTAATCTCTTTAGTAAGAAATAAAACTCCGGTGAAAATGTGCCTCTACATAAGATAAAAGAAAGCATCTCTAAACTCTGTTATACACGTAAAACCACACTGCTCTCCTAATCACCTAGTTATTTTAATTTGAACAAAATGATTTTAATTTTATGTGTATTGATTTGTTTTATTTCATTACGTATATTACACATTGATTCATTCTTATAAAAATTTTAACTACAGAGAGTACAGGGCAAATTTTCCCTCCAATCTCTTAATCCTACTGCCTTCTGAGAGGTAAACTCGGTCACCAGTCTTGCATAAACACTCTAAGACCTTTTTCTGTATGTCCCACAGTTTATCATGTTCAGTCTGGGGTTTATTACTCAATAAATTGCTATGTTTTGACCTCCAGTGGGTTTTTTCTCCACTTATCAACATATTTTGAATATATTTCTGCTTCTGACATTTAAATCTGCCTCCAAACTTATTGCTCTAAAATTTACATCCAAATATGTCCCATTTTCCTGAGATGAAGTATTTTTGTTTACTAAGCAAAGATCCAGAAATAGCCAAAAAATAGAGAACAGGCTATAGAATCAGAAAGACATCACACTCTTTCTCTGCTGCTTGCTATCTAGTTGAAGTTGGTCAAATTACATGTACTTTGGGGGCTTTAGTTCCTTCATAAAAAGTGAAGAAGGCTATAAAATTGTGATGAATGAGAATAAAGATAGGGACCTCATCCAGCATATTGTCTGGCAGAGAGCAGGTACACAGCATTAGTTTCCCTCACTTACAAAATTCCGTAAAGAAATAATATTGTAAGGCAGACCCATTGGTGACAGTCGGCACGTGTTTGATGATCAGTGCGTCGCTGCTGTGGGACAAGGGAATGGGGCCGCAGCTCTCGTGCCACAGATACAGGGCCTCTGCAGAATCATGTCAAGTGTGACTGTATTTTAATTGTCTTACCTCCATTGGATCTGAACTCTTTGAGAGAAGGATGCAGATTTGACCTAGCTCTATATACCCCAGAGTGTACAGACCCTTGCCCATAGTTTCCTATGGTCAGTGTACAAAATATTTTTCAAAGGAATGTGTGAGGTTATCTTCTGAAGCAACTGCCCAACTCTACACCAAGGAGATTTCCACTTTTCCACATTCTTCCTTAGTAATTTCTATGACTGTCTTTTCAATCTGAGTATAATTAATCTTGTTAAATTGAGAAATTCCAGGTTTATATAAATGACCAATAAAAATGTGTTGAACAAAATGTTCACATACTAGAAACTGAGGCTTACAATCACTGGAAAGGATAGTATTCAAATTCAGAATCAACTCTGAAAGTCTTACTTCTCATCTTTTCTCAAAATCCTATGCTCACAGCGTGCTCCCCCACTTCTGTTCTAAGGAGTTTACCACCCCTTCCCTTTCTTTCTTCCATTGCATTGTCTCTTGGTTTGTTTGCTGATTTAAGAAAAAGAATATCTGTTATCTAATGAAAGTAAATTAATATATAATTTCTATACTAATGGTTCCTTCCCAGAAATTAAAGGTCCCCACTGCAAACTGGTTAAAATATAACTGTCCTACTTATATGCATAATCTGACTCCTGTCTCCATGTCCAGGATCATTTCAATCCATCTATCCCTATATTCGCTAATCTCAGACCACTCTGACCTTCCTGTTTCTCAAAGACTCGAGTACCAAGGAGCTTCTGCATATGTAGTTTCCTCTGCTGGAATGCTCTTCCAAATCTCTCTCCTTATGACAGGCTCCTAAAATTATCTAGGCCTCATATTATACATCATGCCCTCTGGAAATATTACCACCCTAAGTTCTAGTTCCCTATTATATTGTTTTATTCCAAGTTTTAAAATTGCAAACATCACAATTTCTAACTTTTTGTTTTGTCTCCTTCATTGATTTTTTCAGTTCATTGAAAGTGATTCTCATGTTATGTCTTTCCATTTTTAGAAGTGCAGCACCTAGGACAACTAGTGAAAGCTTTGGCATATAGCTGATACTCATAGGATAGTACTGAATAAATGAGTCAACAAGGGATGCTTGGATATTCTATTAACTTTTCTGGATTTGAATTCACAGTTTCTGGGACACAATCTTTACTAGAGATTTTAGTTTATGATGATCATAATTGAGATTTTGATGCTCTGAACTCCTGTGTATTATGATTTACATTAACAACCCATTCATTTAGTTCTAATTTTTCCATTAAGCAAAGTGTTAATCTTTATTGATAAAGGCTGTATTTGCATTTAACTAAAAGTGTTCACACTATTCAGTCAGTCATCATAAATCTAATCAATAATACTATTATGTAAGAATCTCTAAAGGATTTTCTGAGCCAGAAACTATTTTATTATTAAGTATACTATTTTTCCATTCCAAAAACTTAGTAATATCAGAACGTGGTATCATTCTTAATGACATAGATAATAGTTCATCTTTACTGCATTAAAGTAGAACGTTATAAAACAGGATACCGACTCAATCAATATTTAATGAATGCGCCCTTATATTCTGGGTGCATTCATTATATGTATTCATTCCAAATTTGGGTATATCATAAATTAATAAGTATTAACAAGACAGTTTCTCAAAGGTGCACTGTTAAATTATCATGGGTAAAGCATTAGATTCCATTTCTTTAAAGATTCTTTCTTCTTGCCAAGAATCCTTAATTACTTTGAGTTCTGAAGCATCTCATCTACATCAACATTTCCCTGATGGTATTCCTGTTTTGAATGTATCTGTTGAAATTACTTATTTAAAGCTTATTTATAGAAGAAATTAATAACAGTCTCTATGACAGCATATTTAAATATCTATTAAGGATGTTTAATCACTTAAGATTTTTCTAAAAAATGGCAGTTTATAAGAATACAATAGGACTGCTATAGATAGGCATAAGAATGGACTCTGCAATCATTAGAAGAAGTGTCCCTGGTTAGACGACACACTTTTGCTCAGTATTTCCAGAACCTGGAACTGGATGTCACTTGGCCCACTCTGGAAAAGAGTTTGCTCGGGAAAAGGAACCCGGGTTCTACCACACTCCCCTGGACATAATGATTGTGGTGACGAGAGTCAGCACTTTCCAAGCACTAACAGTGTGCTAACTAGTTCATATGTTACCTCTGGCTAAGTTAATCCTCAACACAGTTAAGTAGGAATAATTATTACCCCCATTTATGAATGAGAAGAAAAGGCTTTGAGAGGTTAATATTTGCTCTATACTGTCCTCCAGTCAAGTCAATAGTTCACTTTATCAGTCTGTGACTAGTTAGAGGGACAGAAATGTGTGGGAGGCAGAGAGGTACCTCAAAGCTCCCACACTCAGCAGAAAAAGACAGAAGAACCCTGAGGACATGCAGAGGAAAGGAGGGGGCAGTTCCAAAGACAATGTGTTCTTCTAGAAGAAAAGATAACTGAAAGTACATTGCTATAGCAAAGACAGATGACAAAAGAACACATAGATGGTGGACTCTTAGATACCGAGAACCATATTTCACCTGAATCATTTTGTACATGGGAAATAGCAAAGTCAGAGAAGAAATGAAAAGGGAAGGGGTACTTCCACCCTGGTTCTGTCCCGACATTGAAATGGATTCTGGGAAGCATCCTTTTTGGAAATGGTAAGAGAAAAAACATAAAATGGCGGAAGATGTTCAGAGATATGGATGTTCAAGGCTGGTCTTGATATAGTGAGTGATTAAAAAATAATGACATTCTTACTGTGCTGTGCATGAAATTAATCATCCTTACAACGTGGTCAGTACTGTCGCTGTCACCATTTCATAAATGATGAAGCTGAAGCATAAGAAAAGCCAGGTAACTCGCCCGAGCATGGAAGGCTATTCAATGTACAGTGAGAATCAAACCCTGGGAGGCTGGTGTCAGCAGTGCTACCTGTCACAGTGCTATGTTCTGTCTGATCTTAGGGGGTGAGATTCCAATGATTACAGTTACCATTGTCATCCACGGAGAGATTATTCATTGATGCTCTGGTCTACATTTTCACATGAACTGTGGAAGACGTTATGGACAGATGCACAGCATTTCCCATAAGCTGCATAGATAAATAAATAAACAATTATTTCCTAATCACACTAACAATCATGAACAGCTCAAGGAAAGCCAAGGAGTAGTCATCACCTCCTTGGGCTAGATATTTAATTGATCATGGCAGCCGTGTGGACTGACAGTCTCTGCGAAGACACTCAGTGAACTGGGGTATAAAGTATGGACAGAAAAGCCTGCGATCAGTAGAATAATGCAGGATGGCAAGTTTAAAAAGTGCAATTGAAATATTTAAGAACCATTGGTGATTAAATGTGAGTGAGGTAGTGGTGCAACAAGTTATTTCTGATGTATTATTTTTACTTTATTTTATTTTAATTAAATTTACTGAGCTGACACTGATTAATTAGATCTATAGGTTTGAAGTCTAATACATGATCTGTACATTGCAATGTGTGTATATTTTTTGTTTTTAACTTGGGCAACAAGTATTTATTTGAGATAAAAAAAGAATAGTGATTCAGGAAACACTGATTCAGGCAGAAACCCAAATAATGTTCCAATTAGGAGACAAAGACAATAGCTATTTATGAGAAAGGGAAGGGGAACAATTACATGGATAGAAAGAAGGCATTTCTATTGGGGAATTTAAGCTAACATAGTGTGGCTAATTTTAAAAAATGTTTTTGATTTTCAGCCATCAATCCAGTAGTCATAAAATCTGCTTTCTTGTTATCATTGCAAACAGTTTTTCTTTGGGACACAGTGTTGCTTTAGGCCCAGTCCCAAGGTTATTTTGCCCGGTTTTAATTTTCCAAAGATTTGAGGCACCAGACCTGTGAGGCAGTTCCTCCGGGACAGCGGCTCTGGCTCAACTTTAAAGTCGCTCCCTTTACCCTGTTGATCATAGCTGTGAAATTAACTCCTCCTTACCTTGAAAATATCTTCACATAGAGTCAAAATATCATTCTCTTAGTTACATTTTCTTTATGTTCAAAGCTTGTTTAAAATCAACACGTAAGTACTGCAGTGTTAACTCTCATCGTTCCAGAGATCATTTATGTTTTGAGAGAGGCTGTTTATTAACACAGAGGAATGAAGACAGTATCTGTAGCTGTCGGGGCCAGCCCCCAGGTCCCACTCCGGTCTTGTTTGGAATTGGAGGATGGCGGCTGGCTGGCGGTTGTGCCCCAGGAAGCCTGGCAGAAATAAGTTGGGGAAGTGAGATCATAGTTACCACAACTGATTTACTTCAAAAAAATTCTGTTCTGAAAAAACATTTACCCAAGATTGTTAAAATGAAAAATGGAATTATGGGCTATGCTAGTTTCATTTTTCACAGTGCTTCAGTTGAATTCAACAGCAGTTAAAATTTTATACCTTGAAAATATTTGCATATTTACAAGTATCTATTCAGCTCTGGATGGCATAAAGCAGACTTTCGAGTTAATGAAGCATTCCCAATGCATTTATCTTCTCATAAAAGGAAGCAAAAAAAATTAAATAAAATTGTTACTGAGTTTTAATCATCAAGGATTCTTGTCCAGTAGTTTTTCCCAGATAGTTAAATCCCTTTCCTCATAATAACAATCAAGAATAGTCTTAAAGTATGTTAATTATTTATATCATTCAAATATGCTCATCTCCTAAATAATAATTTGCCAAGTATTAGAGCAGTTATTTTGGATTTTCTGCTGCAGGAAAATTAGTCCATCAATGATTTAATTCCAATTCATTTAGCTTCAAGGTGATACTCATGAAGAGTGAGAAGTTTTAAGTGCAAATTTTAAAAAATCCTGATACAATAACTTATGAAAGTGCAATGCAGACTTAAGCTGGAGTGCTGATGGGGACTTACACGGTGGTGCTTACTGATTTTTGTTGTTGTTGCCACTGAGGAATAGCCATATCCCCATCCAAGACTCACTCTTAGCTCTCACAACCTGAGGCACAGAGGCCATACGCCCTATCAACCCTCCCCCTACCCCAGCAGTGATACCTTCAGGCCCTATTAAAAAGCCAGGGAACAAAACAAAAAACCCCTGTGTCGCTGGGTAGACTTTTTGCTTCCATTTCGGCCACCAGCTATCTGGCTGAAAGTCTGACCAGAATACAAATGAGAAATCTTTTAAACAAGCATTTGTAATATGCAAATGAACTCTGGTGCCCAGAGATTTCACTACAGATTCCCAAATCTGGGAAGTCATTTCTTTCCCAAATCCCCACCCCCATCAGTATCTGACCTCGGTGGTAAAAAGTAAAGCAGAATCTCCCCTGAAATCCAGGTGCCACCAAAGCACTGGTTGAGCTTTGAGAAACAAATCCAATCTAATGCCTGCTTCCCTTAAAACTACACATTATGCTTAGAACAAAATCTCAACTCCTTAGCTGTCTCCTAAGCTGCTTTACTCTCCAGTTCCAGCCTCATCACATCCCATTCTCCTCCTCGCTCACCATATTCCAGCTTCAGTAGCCTCCTCCTCTTCTGTGGAGTCAAGCTGCGCGCCCCCCCTCACCCCGCCCCACACCCCAGGGGTCTTTGTATGCTCACTTCCGTTCGTCTGAAACCCTCTTCCCTGGCTCTGCTCAGATGGGTATGCCCTGGCCAGCTTATCCAATTCACCTGTCTCTGGCCGACCCAGTTAGTCTGCTTGTCACCATCCCATTTCCTGCTCCTCACTGACCGTCAGTTAACCACAAGCTAATCTTCTCTTGTTTATGTGATTTGTACACATTTTATTGTCCATCTCTGCCTTTGAGGATCTTTTTTGACAACTTTCTGTTTGGCACTAAAACAGCCCCGGGCACAGTATAAGTGCTCAGTTTAATTAATGAAGGAATATTCACAACTGGAGAGAGGGAAAGAAAAGAAGAAAGCAGCAGTGAATGTCACAGTGAAAAGTCAGCCTTCTCCCAAGAAAACTGCAACATGAGCATAGCAAAGAGCTTCTTGGAAAGGCAGAAAATAAATACTTATATATGTGACCATAGTTACACAAAAAGTATTCCTTTTTTATTTATCATGTTATTTTATTTATGTGTTCTGAGCAATCTGAATATTTATTGAGTAAATAAAGTGAGCTTTAGGGTAAGTTCTCTACAATATTTTGTTAATAAATAAATCATTGTACAAGTTTGCCAATTTGACTCTTAACATGTTATAAATACATTCATCTCGTTGTTATAAGTATATTCATCTCTTTGTGTTTTCCTCTTTTGAATAATATAATTTTGGTCCAAAGCTTAAAAAATATACCACGTTCATTTATTTCAATTTCTTGTGATGGGATGCTACATGCACATTTGTATTTTTCTTAGTTTTGATTTTTAACAAAGTTCAATGCCATAATTCATGCTTAGAAGAAGAAAACAAAATTAAATTTCTTTTTTTCAAGCTTTATCTTGTATCCTTTTTAAGGGAACTTGACAAATAGGCCGTATATTACTTATGACATAGGCCAACCTATTCTAACAAAGAAACATATAAATTCAGCTGCTCAAATAAGATAGATGTTTGTCTTCTTCTCTCATGTCATGGTCCAGAGATAGTAGTTCACGGTGGGAAGGCAAGCTCTGAAATCCCCAGTAATCTCAAACAGCCTCTCCGGTTCTCATCATGAACCCTGTGCCAAAGAAGGATTGTACTAGATAAAGTTAAACAGACCAGGAAGAGATCATTCAAGGGAACAGTGCTGTATTGTATACTTAAAAGTGGCTGAGGGCAGATGTTGGGAGTTGTCATGACAAGAAAAATAAATGTAAATATGAGAGGTGGCGACATTAACTAAACTTGTGATAATCATTTCACAATATATGCATGTATAAATCATTATGTTATGCACTTTAAATGTACACAATGTTATATGCCAATCATATCTCAATAAATTAGAAAACAGATTGTTGCAATAGGAGAGAGAGACTGACGGTGAGAGTGTTTAGACGCAGGTGAGTTCATGGAAAAGAACTGGAAGACGCTGTGGGCAGGCTGATCGAAATGACTGGGCCGTCTATATTTGCTGATCAGTGCTTGCTGAGCGACGTTAGGCTCCCATCTTCCCACAGAGCCAGGGAGATAGGGGGACTGTCTTTTCTTATTTATTTTTTCTAGATTTGGTAATACTTTCTTTTTAATTGCAGTGATATTGGTTAATGACACTGTATAAGTTTCAGGTATACACATTGTAATTCGATATCTGGTACACTGTGGTGTGCTCACAACCAAAAGTCCGGTTTCCGTCAGTCACCATATATTTGACACCTGTACCCACTTCACCCTTCCCCACCCCTTCCCCTCTCGTAACCACCAATCTGCAGTCTGTACCTGTGAGTTTGTTTTTCTTTGTTTGTTTCGCAGTCCACATATGAGTGAAATCATATGGTTTTGTCCTTTTCTGTCTGATTTATTTTACTTTGCGTATCTTCAAGATCTCTCCTTGTTTCACAATGGCCATATTTCATCCTTTTCAACTTAGGTTGTTTCCATATCTTGACTACTGTAAATATTGCTGCAATGAACATAGGGGTACTTATATCATTTCAAAGTAGCATTTTTATATTCTTCAGATAAATACCCAGAAGAGGAATTGTTGGATCATATTGCACTTCTATTCTTAATTTTGAGGGGAACCTCCATACTGTTCTCCGCAGTGGCTGCCAGTTGACATTCCCACCAACAGTGTAAGAGGGTTCCCCTTTCTTCACATCCTCTCCAACACTTGTTATTTTTTGTCTTTTTCATAATAGCCATTCTAAGGGGTGTACAGTGGTATCTCACTGTGGTTTTGGTTTGCATTTCCCTGATGATTAGTGATGTTTAGCGTCTTTCCATGTGCCTGCTGGTCATCTGTATGTCTTAAGGGAGGGCTCCCTCCTCTTTGAGAAAGATATTCCTGGCTTGTGAAACTGCCAACAGGCTGGGGAAAAATTTACATTTCAAAAGGACAAAGAAAGAATTTATGAGTTTTATAAAGTAAATAACTCACAGACTTTATCGTCCAGCATTAGAAGCACCTATGACTTCCTGAGACCTAGAGCACACCAGCCACCCCTTGGCTGATCTGCAAGCTGTCGTTGGCATAATGGATTGGTGTATAACGGGTCTGAGGGACTCAGACAGGCTGAATCTCCTCAGACTGTATTATAAAAAAGGGCAGGAAGGTTAACAGAGCCCTGAAACCAAAGCATAAAGGAAAGAATCTGTGGCAGTCATGTAAATGCAAACTATTTCTGATCTTCTTACCTGACCAGAATAGGAAAGAATGCATTCACTAAATCAATGCTGCATGCTGTGGGAACATGAGGCTTTGTAAATCTGTTCTAGCAGTGACACTACATCTGGCACAGCAGCTGTGAGCTATACCATAGTAATTCTCCAGCATCCATTAGTTCTGGAGGAGCCAGGTTGGCAAATTTAACAGAGGTAAGATAGGGATCCCCACCACCCCAGCATCCTCTAGTCTAGGTTTTTAATGTTGAAATGAATCTCTGCCAATCCCCATCTGTGTATAATATAGTGAGGAAGAAAACGGTGTATAGCAATTATAGGAAAAAGAAATAGTAGACCTGGCTGGTGTGGTTCCATGGACTGAGCACTGGCCTGTGAACCAAAGGGTCGCCAGTTTTATTCCCAGTCAGGGCACACGCCTGGGGTTGCAGACCAGGTCCCCAGTAGGGCATTCATGAGTGGCAACCACACATTGATGTTTCTTTCCCTCTCTTTCTCCCTCCCTTCCTCTCTGTCTAAAAATAAATAAATAACATCTTAAAAAAAAAAGAAACAGTAAATTGCTGACTCACTCATCATAGTGGAATCTAGGAGAAAAAGGCACAGGTCAGAAAGACTAAGATTTGATAGCTTTATCCACAAGGCCTAATTACTCTCTACATGACAAACTATAAATTATTTAATTCTCTCAGTTTGAATTTCTCTACCTGTGTATAAGCTCAGTAATATTTGCCTTCAATCTGTCCAGTATGGAAGGCTATTAAGTAAACAGATGAATAGAGAATGTTTTCTCAATAATGCTAGCTATTTGGTGCTATAAACATAGGTCGGGAAGTCTACAAACATGAACAAGAAATGTCAGCAATTCAGTAGGAATGCATAGGGTTTACTACTAACATCTTCTCTGCTTACATGTAGGAGCTCCCGAAAGAATGGTGTTAAAATCTCCAGCCATGTTTTCCTGGATATTTCTTTTTCTCCTTGTAATCTGTCAGTCTTTGCTTAACACATTTTAAGGCAATGTTATTAGATACGTGCAAATATAAGATTATTTAAGTTTTTTATTGAATTGAACTCTTATCATAATTAAGTCACCCTCTCTAAGTTTCTTTATTACTCTTTCTTGCTCTAAAGACTGCTTTGGTGTATATATAGCCATGAAATATCTTCTGTAGAGACGATGAATGCCCTCTCTCTAGCTAGTAATATTTCCTGCCTCATCTCCTACTTTGTCTGCTATTATTATACTATACGAGCCGTCTTTTGGTTAGTGTCTGTATGGTAATTACTGACTGTGATAAGTGCTATGAAGGAAATAAAAAGAAGTTTTTAGATGAGATAGAGAGCAATTAGAAGCAACTTTGCATAGGATTTCAAGGAGTACCTCTGTCTAAGGAGGTGAGAGCTAGATAATGAGGAAGTACCAGCCAATCAAAAGTCCAAGGAAAGAGCATTTCCTGTAGAAGGAAGAATAAATACCAAAAAAATTCTTATGGCAATAAAGCATTAGCCCTAGTCCTGTAACAGGGATAAGGCCTGTTTGGAAAGAGGTGTAAGTACAAAGGGCAGAGTGGCTAGAGATAAGTTTAGAGCAAGGTAGGAATGAGACTGTGCAAGACCATATAAACCAGGACCAGAAAACATTTTTTAAAGGCTCAGATAGTAAATATTATATGCTTTGCAGGTGAAATTACTTCTGTTGCGATGACTCAATTTTGCTATTTAGATAATACATAAGTGAATGAGCATGACTATTGACAAAAGCAGGCAGTGGACCCAATGTGGCTGCTAAAGTTCTCCAGCATCCCCTCATTAAACCAAGGGAAGGATTTGGATTGGTCTAAATGCATTGGGAAGTCTTTCAAGAGGCATTTTTGTTGCTGATGTTTTTTTGTTAGCTTGTTCAATCATTTAGTAAGAGAGTCTGATATATATATATATTTTAAATTGGCCACTCTGGTGCTGAGTGGAGGTGGGTAGATGGGAGACAAGAGTTGGAGCAGAAAAAAACAGTTATTACAGTGCTGACTCAAGATGTAAAATCACTTGAAAGGAGTAGCTGAGAGTGGACCTAAAAACCCAACATATAAATAATGGAAGAAGGGAAAGAACTTGGTGATGAATTACATTTTACAGATGAGGAAATGCATAAATCGAAGATGACTCAGGTAGTGGCATTTAATGACTTTGGGAAAACTTGTAATGGAACAAGATGGATAGACACAAAAGTTCCATTTTGGATACGTTTTATGTTTGAGAAGCCTCTTAGTCATCCAGTGGAGATGTCAGGTAGACAGTTGGACGTGGAGCTCAGAGAAGAGGTATAGGATAGAAATTAGGTTGATCAAGAAATTGCTGATTTTTTACCTGTTTTTCAACTTCAATGACATCAGTTCCACATAGTTCTGTCTAATGGACCTTTTATAATCAGGCAAGAAGAAAGTTTATAGGGGGGAGAATAAGAATAACAAGTGAAAAAGCCTGCCTGAGGCACATCAACCTTTAAAGGTCAAAAGAGAGGAAATGTCAGCCAAGGAGACGTTGAAGGAGCAGCCAGTGACATCAGAACCAAACCTGGAGAGTGTCCTGTAAGCCCCGAGAAAAGGGTATTTCAGAAGAAACTACTCTGAGTGCGGCCGAAAGGCTGAGTAATACAAGGAGCGCGGGATGGCCATTGAACTAAGCAGCAGAGGTCACTGACAAGCTAACTGGAGGAAACAAGCAGTTTTGAATGAGTTAAACTATGAATGAGAGGAGAAATAATTAACAAAACTTATCTTGACAGTTGGTTGGAGAAGTTTTACAGTGATATTCAGAAGCTATAGGATGATGAGGGTTTTATGATTGATTATTTGAGATCAAAGCTACCAAAACAGCTTAATGCCACTAGAAATCATCGATTAAAGAAAGTAATGTGGGTGATGCAAGGGTACCCAGGTGCCTGAAGTGGCAAGCAGGTAGTTTAAGTGCAGTCGGCTTCGAGCACAAGCTGAAGGGAGCAGGAACCCACACTCCAAGCTATCCGTTCTCTAAACCTGGACCTCCGTCTTCACACCCCAGCCCTGACAGGTAACATTAGATACGTCATCTATCAACAGAAGACTGAAGCAGTATATTTCCACTACAGAAAGTAAAGAAAATTATAATTCTGAAAGCGATGAAAATAAGACCAGGGAACACCGATCTTCAAATGTACTGTGAACTTCATTCCTGTAAATATTGGCTCCAAGATGAAGTAATCAAGGAGTTTAATGTATTCTCCTCCGTAAAGCTAGACTGGGAAGAATCGCTCCACTTCTTTGAGACGTGAATATGAATGAATTGTTACTGAGTAAAACAACATTTCAGCTGTGATAAAAGAAGAGAAGGAGAGGAATAGGAAGACAATTTGGGGGTTTTAGAATCCCATTTAGACCACTAACACAAGATACTACTGAGTAAGAATCTTCAGCCAAGACGCACTGGTAGGGCCCTAAATAAAAATTTAAATATTTAAATAATGTCATACACATTGATAAACAGATCCTGCTCGAAATTTCACTAGGGTTCTCCTACCTACCTCAAGCCCTTCCATAATACCCTGTCACCCAGCAACTCAGGGTTAATGCTTAGCACAGCAGGGAGCCTCTGGTCCTAACTATCTCTACTGTAATTTTTCTCTCCAGCATCTTTCCTCTCAACCCACCGCTGATAACTGTGCAAACTAACACTAAGGTAAAGAAAACAATAGCTCTCCCTTCTGGATGTCTTCCAAACACTGCCCCTCAACTACAAAATTTCTCTAAAGTTCTACCTAGCACCTTGGTTTAAAGGCAGCTGGGGCATAATCCCTCCGAAAAAGCAGAGCAAGGCATGTGCTGGGGTCAATGGCAGTGCACAGGAAAGGCCTCTAACTTAGAAGTGAAAGAATAGGAATGTGTTTGAAGAACTGCAAAGTAGTCCAGATTGACTGGAGCACAGATTATATGTAAAGAGCAAAAAGATGATGGGCAGGGAGAGAAAGGTCAATAAGAATTGAGACTCGTGGGTAGGGAATCTGGTGCCAAATCACTCGGTTTTGAATCCCAGTTTCTCTGTGAGAGCTTGAGCATGTGTTATTCAACCTTCTGTGCCTCAGTTTACTCATCTGACAAATGGGAATAATAATAATATGTTCTTGCTAGGGTTGTTTAGGGGTTTAACTGAGTTAATAGACAAAACGCGCTCCAAAAAGTGTCTGACCGCAGTGACCGTTCAGTAAAAGTTAGCCACTATTGTTGGTGGAGATGTGTATCTTATTTTGGTAAAAAAGGGAGTGCTGTGGCTGGGTCTCTGAGCAAATGTTTGCATTTTAGTGACTAAATATAACTATGTCTGATGTCCTCAAAGCATAAAGGGTGCATACTGCAAACTATTCCCAAATGGTCCATGACTCTTTTCAACGGGGAGTGGGAAGCCAAGCCGAGCCACAGGAAATGCAACAGATCAAGGCCCTGTAAAAGAAGTTTATTAGCATCCAGCTGGCCCAGCATCGGTATAGGACAAGTTATGCATGCTTTTGACTGTAATTTGACACTGTTTGAAAAGCCCACCAGTACGGTTTCTTGATTCCCTATGGCAAATCCCCTAGACCAGCTTCTATTTGCTGTACAATCCATTCAAAACTTGAATTTTGCTACTTAGAAAATAAATTAAAAGTTGTTAGATAGTATAGGTGGTTTAATAGAAATGAAATTTGGTCAGTTGGTACATATTGATGACTATTAGTCTAGAAAGGCAGGCATAGGGTGTACCCTTTTCAGAATCTCTTGATTCTCTTAATCTCCAAAATGATCCAGTGACAAGAATTTCATATGATAATTTGTTTAATGTTAGAACTTGAATCTATGAATGGTGGCCGAGGCCTTTTAGGTAATGACTATGCATGCAACAGGTACAGATACTACACAAAATTTGATTCCATAGAAAATCCAAAAGCCCAGGAATCAGGTAGTTTTTTTTAAATATCAAATGAATCAAAATAGAACTTGATATAATGTTTTTGTCACTTTCGTCCATATCTTTTTAATTATTGTAATAAAAAATTTACTTACTTTTTAAATCTTCCAATTAACTTCCTATAATAAAGTACTCACTTGAGTCTGTGTAATTAAAATGCTAAGCTAGCACACCTAAACACTTATCTAGAAACACCTAATGTCTCTAAAATTTCCTAGGAAGGGAGAAGGAAAGCAGATGAAAGATAAGCAAATATTTGTATACAAACTTGCCTATTTTGATTGACTTTTTTTTAATTAATTTTTTTGTTTAATTACAGTTATTTGCAGCCTCTCCCCTCCCCCCTCCCTTCTCCTCCCATCCCACCCCCGGACCTCCCTCCTGCCCCTTAGTTCTGTCCATGCGTCCTCTACAGTGATTCCTGAAAACTCTTCTCCCCATTGTCCCCTCCCCCCTCTCCCCTGTCTATTGTTAGACTGTTCTTAATTTCAGTGTCTCTGGTTATGTTTTGCTTGCTTTCTGCTTTTGTTGGTTATGATCCGGTTAAAGGTGAGATCATATGGTATTTGTCCCTCACCGCCTGGCTTACTTCACTTAGCATAA
>PVJI01006556.1:0-85463 GCA_004026765.1 Micronycteris hirsuta | reverse complement strand
TTACTCAGAAAGTCATATATAAGATCAGAATATCCCTCCATCCCTAGGTATCAATTTTCCATATCAATCATCTATGTTTTGCTAGAAAACTAACATTGCTCTATAATAAGTGGTTTTCCCATTCCCCAGAAGTCTTGGATTAGCATAATTCGACTTCAGAAATAACTTTCAAAAATACAACTGATTTTCTTATAACCAAGATTTCTAAGACGAACTAAATAAGTTCTTTATAGATACAGTTCATTTTATAAAGCTCCGGTGTTTTCTTCTGTTTTTATTCTTACTTATAATAGGAAAAATTTCAACCATGAGAAATGAATAATAGGCTGTATTTGGTTTGCAGATGCAGACACTCTTTGATACAGTTTTAGATCTTAATATATGAATCCAAAAATCATCTTTGTCAGTTCTTGAAAATATTTGATCAGACACTTGTACCTGAACAATAAAATGGCTTATGAGTGATTAATAGCAGTTAATATCTCAAATGTCCTGCCTGCCCAATTTTAAAGTTTGGCATGATTTTTAAAAAAATAATATCTTGAGTATGCATGTATTTGATTATTCTAACTTGGAAAAATACTGTAAAGTTAATTTAAATTGGTTGTCATTTCAAAAGTAATTATGTGGTATTTGCAAAAACACTTTTTGCCTAAAGAGTATGTATTCTAATTAAACAAAAAAATTAATTAAAAAAAAAGAGTATGTATTCTAATAATAAATTTGGTTATTGTTATCTGATATTATATTGTTTCAGGGAAAAAATGGTTATAGAATTTGCTCTTTCAGCTACAAATGCTTTTACTGCAATCCATCAACTTTCTAAAATCATAAGTCTGATCCTTTAAAGAGACCAAGAAGAATTTTACTCTGGGCCTGATAAGGATGACTTGCAATTATCCCAGCCCATCTTCTGTGTGCCAGGTTGATAATGCAGGTCTGAGGAATCTAGCAAAGTTACAAGCTAGACTATTGAAGTTGTCCTAAATTTCTTTTATCTGGAAGATTCAATTAAGGTTTATGACAAATCCATTAAATGCAGGAAATAAACTCCATTCTGGAGCTGTCAAAAAAGGAGCAAAGGATAAGCTAGATAGAAGAGTCTTGAGCATGCCTGACACGGGTGAGATTTCAGTGTCAGGTGATGCTTCCAGCAGTTGTATACACTCAACCACTGATTGACAGCTCATTGGTGGGACCTTTCAGTGTGGGAATAGTAAATACTGAGTGCCCAGGGATGATGGATATAACTCTATCATCAACTTACTACTCATTTTATAGAGTTTTGTGTATTTTCAAATCTTCACACTAAGGATCATCTAATGGATCCCTTTCTATTGCACAGAGACTATGTGTACTATTCCCTCTGATGATAGGATTTGCCCTGTGTATGCCTTCAAAGATTCTTGATGTTAACTACTTTATGAATGAAAAGCTTTTGACTTTCAAATATAATTTTAATAAGTATTTTCAAAGAAACCAATGTTTTGATATATTTTATAATTATTTTAAAAATTCTATTTAATAGCCCATGCAGCTTAATCTTTGGTAAATAAATTGTTTTATTCATAAATACAGAATCATTTTTCAAAGTACTAAAAATAGCTCAATCATTGTCTCTTCAAACACATACAAACACACACACAACCCTGTGGTAAAGGAGACCCAAGAGTCCAGATTTTAAGAATTATACATCTAATAGATCTTCAAACATTCACTTTGAACACTGAAGCTGGTCCAAAACATTATTTTTTATTTTCATATTGTGCATATATTCGTATTTATATATAAAGGTGATGTCAAAAGGTTGAGAAGATTTTATACTTTATTCAATTGACCTTTCTGATGTCCTTGTGAGGTTGGTAGAATCAATTTACAGGAAGAGAATAATGTTCAAAACATAGTCAATAAGGTTTAATTTTTCCGACAGGACTTTTTTTCACTCATAATCCAGGCAGAGATAATATCCCTTGTAACTTTCCTGAGCACATTTCACTGAAGGGATCTCAGTCCCCCTCTGTCTTCCTCAAACCCAAGGTCCTGCATCCTGCCGCAACACTACAATTTTCCAGGCCTCTTACTAGAACACATACAGCCATGGCCCAAACGTTATGCACTGGTTTTCAGTTCCTTCCTCATTTCTGGCAAGCAGCTAGGAATTTTGCTTTCATTTTTGCATGCTTAGCTATGAGTTTAAAAATAAATATTTAGAGAATTTTATTATTTCATATAATAACAAATTAGTTACAATTATTATTTCTTGGACATAATTTGAAGGATCTTTGTACTCTTTTTATCTCAGTTGGAAGCAAGAAAAACACCTTTTTTAACATTTTGCCAATTTCCTGCATTACTTTCACAATTGAAAAAACGATTTATAACTTCCAGTCAAGACAGGGGCATAGGCAAACATGCTTTGCCTCCTCGAGCAACCACAGGAAAGATTACAGCTAAACCTCAAAGCAAATAACAACAAGAATTGTCAGAAAATCAAGCTACTTAGAAGTGGGACAACCAAGGATTTAAAGGAGCCACATTCATCTAGAAGGGTAGCAGGGGTGGAGATGCAGAGAAGGGCAGGGAGGTGTGGAGACAGCATGTGGCGTGGACAGAGGGCAGTGGCAGAACAGGTGGTCCTGCACTCACATGTGGTGGATAAAAATCTGGAGGGATACCTTGGCAGCCAGTGATCCCAGCCCCGGGCCACATAGCTCAGGGTTCCAGCACCAGGAAGATAAATACCCATAACTTTTGGCTGTAAAAACCAGTGGGGGTTGGGGTGGTAGAAGAAGCTGCCAGATTTTCAGGATACTACACTTAAAAGGTCTGCATGGACTTAAAAGTATGCAGACCCACCCGCTCTGGGATTCAACACCAGGACACCAGCTGGAAGGGTGCCAGTTGCCCAGGGCAAGCACTGGGAAAACCTCCAGAAGTCAGGCAGCAGTATAGTCCCCTCTTCAAGTCCTCCCCCAACACAGAGCCAAAAAACAGTGAAACAGGTTGCCCTGCACTAGTGATTAACTAACACTCTGTTCCTTATAATTTCCAGGTGCCTTTTTTATAATAGGACATGCTACTAAGACAAGGAGTCAAAGCAGCACTACCTACTAATACAGGGAGGCTGCCAAATTGAGGAGACACAGAATGAAAACAAAACAAAAACCCAGAAAAACAATAAAGGGAATGGAGAAAACAAACCTATTAGAGGCAGAATACAAAACATTGGTATTCAGGATATTCAAAGAACTCATTGAGTATGGCAACAAAATGAAAAGACCCAGGAAGAAATGAAGGTTACATTAAATGAAATAAGGATAAATCTATAGGGCACCAACAGTGGAGGGGATGAAGCCAGGATTCAAATCAGTGATTTGGAACATAAGAAAGAAATAATCATTCATCCAGAACAGCAAAAAGAAAAAAGAATTTTTAAAAAATGAGGGTAGTATAAGGTGCCTCTGGGATATCTCCAAATGTACCAACATCCAAATCATAGGGGTGACAAAAGGAGAAGAAGAGAAAGAAAATGAAATCTTATTTGAAAAAATGAAAGAAAATTTCCTTAATTTGCTGAAGGAAATAGACATACAAGTCCAGGAAGCACAGAGTCCCAAATAAGCTGGACCCAAAGAGAACCTCACCAAGACACACCATAATTAAAATGCCAAAGGTTAAAGATAAAGAGAGAATCTTAAAAGCAGCAAGAGAAAACCAGAGAGTTACTACCTACAAAGGAGTTCCCGTAAGACTGTCAGCTGATTTCTCAAAAGAAACTTTGCAGGCAAGAAGGGACTGGCAAGAAATATTCAAAGTGATGAAAAGCAAGGACCTACAACCTAGATTACTCTGTCCAGCATAGCTATCACTTAGAATCAAAGAGCAGATAAAATGCTTCCCAGATAAGGTAAATCTAAAGTTCATCAGTTATTACATGAAATGTTAAGCAGACTTATTCAAGAAAAAGAAAAAGATCAAAACTATGAAAATTAAAATGGCAACGAATTCACAACTATCAACAACTGAATCTTAAAAAAACAAACCAAGCAAACAACCAGAACAGGAACAGAATCACAGATATGGAGATCCTTTGGAGGGTTATCTGGTAGGATGTAGAAGGGAGAGAATGGTGGGGATGGTGCAGGGATTAGAAGCATAATTGGTTGGTACAAAATAGACAAATAGACAAAATAGGGGGACGTTAAGAAGAGTATAGGAAATGGAGAAGTCAAAGAAGTTATATGCATGACCCATGGACATGAACTAAGATGGGGGTATTGCTGGAGGGAATGGAGGTACTGAATGGAGGGTAGCAAAAGGGGAAAATTGGGAAAATTATAATAGCATAATCAATAAAATATATTTAAAAATAAAAAATGTTTTATAAAAATGACTATGCTTCAGTCCTGGCTGGGTAGCTCAGTTGGGTATACTGTCCTCCTGAAACAACAAAGTTATGGGTTTGAGCACATGTAATGGCACATGTAAGAATCAACAGATTAATGCATAAATAAGTAGAACAACAAATCAATGTTTCTTTTTCTCTCACACTCAAATCAGTTATATTTTTTAAATATTTTATTGTTTTTGCTATTACAGATATCCCTGTATTTCCCCTTTGCTCACCTCCACCAGCCTCACCACACCCTCAGGCAATCCCCACACTGTTGTCCATGTCTCTGGGTCATACATATATGTTCTTTGACTGATCCTTCACTTTCTTTCCACCAGGCCCCACTACCCTCACCCCTCTTATAGCTTTTAGTCTGTTCCATGTTTCTATGCCTCTGGTTCTATTTTGCTCATTAGTATATTTTGCTCAGTAGATTACACTTGTAAATGAGATTATATGGTATTTGTCTTTAACTGACTGGCTTATTTCACTTAGCATAATAGTCTCCCGGTCCATCCATGTTGTCACAAAGAGTAAGAATTCCTTCTTTTCTACTGCTGTATAGTGTTCCATTGTGTAAATATATCACAGTTCTTTTATCCACTTGTCTACTGAAGGGCACTTAGGCTGTTTCCACATCTTGGCTATTGTAAGTAACACTGCTATGAACAGAGGTGAACATATTCTTTTGAATTGGTGTTTCATGACTCTTAGGATATATTTCCAGGAGTGGAATCAATGAGTCAAAAGTCAGCTCCATTTTTAAGTTTTTGAGGAAACTCCATACTGTTTTCCATAGTGGCTGCACCAGCCTGCATTCCCACCAACAGTGCACTAGGGTTCCCTTTTCTCTATGTCCTCATGAACACTTGTTTGTTCATTTGTTTATGATGGCCATTCTGACAGGTATGAAGTGATATCTCATAGTGGTTTTAATTTGCATCTGTGATGGCTAGTAATGTTGAGCATTTTTTCATACATATATGGGCCATCTGTATGTCCTCGTTGAAGAAGTATCTCTTTAAATCCTTTGTCTAATTTTTAAAATCAGTTGTTGGTGTCCCTGGTATTGAGTCATATAATTTCCTTTTTTTTATTGTTGTTCAAATACAATTGTCTGTATTTTCCCTTTCCACTGTCCCCCACCCCACCCACCCCCATCTCCCACACTCAATCCTATCCCCCTTTGGCTTTATCCATGGGTCTTTTATACATGTTCCTTGACAACCCTTCCCCTTCTTTCCCTCATTACCCTACTCCCCCCACCCCTCTGGTTACTGTCAGTTTGTTCTTTATTTCAATGTCTCTGGTTATATTTTGCTTGTTTTTTTGTTTTATTGATTAAGTTTCACTTATACAATGGAATACTACGCAGCAGAAAGAAGGAGCTCCTGCCCTTTGCAACTGCATAGATGGAACTGGAGAGCATTATGCTCAATGAAATAAGCCAGACAGTGAAAGACAAATACCATATAATTTCTTTGTATATTTTTTAAATTAAACCCTTTTCCAGTATACTATTGGCAAATATGTTTGCTCATACACTGAGTTTCCTTTTCATTTTGATGATGGTTTCTTTAGCTGTGCAGAAGATTTTTAATTTGATGTAGTACCATTTGTTTATTTTTTTTCCTTTGTTTCCCTTGCCGTAGGTGATATAACAGCAAAAATATCAGTAAGATATCTGAAATTTTATTGCCTATTGTTTCCTCTAGTAATTGTAAGGTATAATGACATATTTAAGTCTTCTACTCATTTTTAGTTTTTCTGATGTATGGTATAAGTTGGTGGTCTAGTTTCTTTTCTTTTTTTTTTTTTTTTTTTTTTTTTTTTTTTTTTTTTTTTTTTTTTTTTTTTTTTTTTTTTTTTTTTTTTTTTTTTTTTTTTTTTTTTTTTTTTTTTTTTTTTTTTTTTTTTTTTTTTTTTTTTTTTTTTTTTTTTTTTTTTTTTTTTTTTTTTTTTTGCATGTACCAGTCCAGTTCTCCCAATACCATTTCTTTTTCTAAATATTTTTATTTTTAGAGAAAGGGGAAGGGAGGGAGAAAGAAAAGGAGAGAAACATTGATCTGAAAGAAACATCAATACGTTTCCTCTCACACATGCCCCAACTGGGAAACAAACCCACAATCCAGGCATATGTGCTGACAAAGAATAGACGTGGCAACTCCTCATTTGTGAAACACAACCAACCAACTGAGCCACACTGGCCAGAGCTCTTCAATACCATTTATTGAAGAGTCTGTCTATTCCATTATACGCTCTTGCCTTCCTTTGTCAAATATTAGTTAGCCATAAAAACATGGGTTTATTTCTGAGCTCTCTGTAAGGTTCCATTGATCTGTATTCTGTTCTTATGCCACTACCAGGCTATATGATTACAGTGGCCTTATCGTATAGCTTATATCAAGTATTGGAATCCTTCCAACTTCGTTATTCTTTCTCAAGATTGCTGAGGCTATCCAAGGTCTTTTTGGTTCCATTTTTGTAATATCTGCTCTAGGTCTGTGTAATGTGCCAATTGTATTTTGATAAGAATTGTGTCGAATATATAGATTATTTGGGTAATATGGACATTTTAATGATGTTAAATCTTCCAATACATAAGCAGTGAATATGCATCCATTTATCAGTATTTTCCTCAATTTCTTTCTTCAGTGTCCTATAGTTTTCTGAGTAGAGGTCTTTTACCACCTTGGTTCAATTTATTACTAGGTATCTTATTTTTGTTGCAATAATAAATGGAATTGTTTTCTTACTTTCTATTTCTGATTGATCATTACTGGTTTATAGAAATGCCATAGATTTCTGAGTGTTGATTTTGTAACCCTCTACTGCTGAATTCACTTATTATAGCAAGTAGCTTTTTGGTGGAGCCGATATAGTTTTCTATGTACAACATCATGTCATCTGCAAATAATGACAGTTTTACATCCTCCTTTCTAATTTGGGTGCCTTTTATTTCTTACTCTTGTCTGATTGCTGTGGCTAGGACTTCCAGTACTATGCCGAATAAGAGTGATGAAAGTGTACTTCTCTGTCTTGTTACCTATCTTAAGGGGAATGTTTGGAGTTTTTGCCCATTGAGTATGATGCTGGCAGTGTGTTTGTCATTATATGGCCTTTATTACATTGAGGTATGCACCCTCTGTCCCACTTTGTTGAGAGTTTTTTATCATACATGGGTGCTAGATTTCATCAAATGTTTTTTCTGCATCTATTGTTATGATCCTGCAATTTTTCTCCTTCGTTTTGTCTATGTAATGTATCACATTTATTGATTTGCAAGTCATGTACCAACCTTGCATCCCCATGAAAAGTCCCACTTGATCATGGTGTATGACCTTCTTAATGTATTGCTGGATCCAATTTGTTGAGGATTTTAGCATCTATGTTCACCAGGGGAACTGGCCTATAATTTTCTTTGTTTATTGTGTCTTTTTTGGTTTTGGAATTAGGATAACACTGGCCTAACAAAAAGAGCTTGGAAGTTTTCTCTCCTCTTGAATTTTTTGGAATAGTTCGAGAAGAATAAGTGATCATTCTTTGAATTTTGGTAAAATTTGCCTGTGAAGCTATCTGGTCCAGGACTATGTTTGTTGGGAATTTTTTTTTTATTACTGCTTCAATTTCATTATTTGTTATTGGTCTATTCAGATGTTCTGTTTCTTTCCGATTCAGTTTTGAAGACTGTATTTTAGAAACTTACACATTTTCCAAGTTTGTCCAATTCTTTGATATATAGTTGTTCATAGTATTTTCTTACAACCCTTTGTATTTCTGTGATAGTAGTTATTACTTACACTGTTTCATTTCTGATTTTATTTATTTGTGTCCTCTCTCTTTTTTTCTCAAGTCTGCTTAAAGGTCATCAATGTTTATCTTTTCAAAGAAACAGCACTGGGATTCATTGATTTTTTGATTTGTTATTTTAGTCTCTATGTCATTTATTTTCACACTGATCTTGATTTTTTTTCCCTTCTACTCACTTCAGGCTTTGCTTGTTGTTCTTTTTCTGGTATTTTAGGTGTAGGGTTAGATTGTTTATTTGATTTTTCATCCTCAGGTAGGCCTATAATGCTATAAACTTCCCTACCAGGACTGCTTTCACTGTGTCCCATAGTTGTGAATTGTGAGTTCATTTTAATTTGTTTTCAGGTAACTTTTTGATTTCTTCCTTGATCTCATTTTTTATCATTCATTATGTAGTAACATGCTATGTAGCCTCCATGTATTTGAATGCTTTTGAGATTTTTATTTGAAGTTATTTATAGTTTCACATCATTGTGATCTGAAAAAATACTTTATACAATTTCAATTTTCTTGAATTTATTAAGGCTTATTTTGTATCCTAACATGTAGTCAATGTTTGAGAACGATCCATGTGCACTTGAAAAGAATGTGTATTCTGCTGTTTAGGAATTAAGTGTTCTATAAATATCAAATAAATCCATTTGATCTAGTGCATCATTTTAGGTTGCTGTTTCCTTGTTGATTTTTTTGTCTGGAAGATCTATTCAGTGGGGTGTTAAATTCCCCTACTAAAATTGTACTGCTATTGATCTCTTTCTTAAAGTCCATCAGATTTTCTTAAATATTTATAAGTGCTTTTATATTGGGTTCATATATGTCTACAGGGGTTATATCTTCTTGTTTGATCATTTCCTTTAGTGCTGTATAGTGACCTTCTTTTTCTTTTGTTATTTCCTTTGTTTTGAAATCTAATTTGTCAGATACAAGTATTGGTAACCTAGCTTTATTTTCTTTTTGTTTCCATTTACATGGAATATTGATTCCATTCCTTCACTTTCGGTCTAGGTAAATCTTTAGTTCTGAGGTGGGTCTCTTGTTAACAGCATATATATGAGTCATATTTCTTATCCACTCAATTACACTGTGTCTTTTTTTTTAAGATTTTATTTATTTATTTTTAGATGGAGGGTAAAGGTGGGAGAAAGAGAGAGAAACATCAACATGTGGTTGCCTCTCATGTGCCCCCTACTGGGGACCTGGCCCACAAGCCAGGCATTTGCCCTGACTGGGAATCGAACAGGTGACCCTTTGGTTAGAAGGCCAGTGCTGAATCCACTGAGCCATACCAGTCAGTGCTAGATTGTGTCTTTTGATTGGAACATTTAATTCACTTACATTTAAGGTTACTATAGAGAGGTACTTACTCATTGTCATTTTTCCTGTATACCTATGTTCTTTTCTCTCTCTATATATATATTTCTTCTTATTCTTAAAGCAGTCCCTTTAACATCTCTTGCAATGCTTGTTTAGTGGTAATGAACTCCTTTAGCCTTTTTTTTTTTTTTTGTCTGGGATTCTCTTTATTTCACTTTCCATTTTAAAAGATGGCCTTGCTGGATAGAGTAGTCTTGGTTTCAGGTCCTTGTTTTTGATTACTTTTAATACTTCATGCCAATCCCTTCTTGCCTGAAGTGTTTCTACTGAGAAATCAGGAACTCCCTCATGGGGACTCCCTTGTGGCTAACTAACTGTTTCTCTCTTGTTGCCTTTAATCTTCTCTTTGTCCTCAAACTTTGCCATTTTATTTATGATATGCCTTGGTGCTGGTTTTTTTGAGTTTGTCTTTATTGGGACTTTTTTTGCTTCCTGAACATGTGTGACTTTTTCCTTCAAGTTAGGGAAGTTTTCTTTCATTATTTCTTCAAACAGTTTTTCTGTCTCTCGCTCTCTTTCTTCTCATTCTGGTACCTCTCTGAAGCAGATATTCTTATGTTTCATATTGTCTCAAAATTCCCTTAAACTGTGCTTGTTCTTTATAAATCTGTTTTTTCTTTTGCTGCTCTGACTGGGTGCTTTTTTTCTACCATGTTTTCAAAATTTCTGATGCAATCCTATGCTTCATTAGCCTGCTTTTAATTCCTTATATGTATATTTCATTTCAGATATTGCATTCTTCATTCCCAACTGGTTCTTATTCAAAGATTCTATGTCCTTTTTCATACTGATGTAGTCCCCAATAAGTTCCTTATTGTTCTAAGTTTCTTGAGCATCCTTATAACCATTTATTCAAACTTTATATCTTATATATTGGTGGCCTCAATTTAATTTACCCTTAATTAGCGATTCCTCCTTTTATTTAGTTTGGGGGTTGTTTTTGTCTCCCTATTTTAGGTGTCTCTTTGTGTTCGTTTCTGTGTGTTAGATAGATTTGCTTTAGCTCCCAGTTTTTATGGGGTAGCCTTATATGATAGGAGTCTTGTGAGACCCAATGGTACAATTTCCTTGATATCTTGTGCTGGATACTCTAGAAATGTCCCTTGTGCGAGTTATGTGGGCTTTCCTGTTGTAATTGGCTCTTGATTGCTGTGGGCCTATTTATTGGTGGAATCTCCCCTCTGGCTGGCTAACTAAAAGGCTCAACTGGAACCATGTCTTGCAAGCTATTGTAGAAATGCTTACAGAAAAAAATAAACAAAACAAAACAACACCAAAAAAAAGCAAAAATACCCAACAACAGCAAAATCAATAACAAAAAAGCAAAGAATAAGAAAACAGAAATAAAATAGTAAAAAAAGAATACAAGAAGACCAAAGGAAAGAAAGATGATTATGAGAAGAGAGATGGAAGAAAAACAGTAAGAATAAGGAATAGAGCCCTGGCTAGTGTGGCTCAGTGGATTGAGCATAGGCCTACAAACGAAAAGGTTGCCAGTTCAATTCCCAGTCAGAGCACATGCCTGTGTTGTGGGCAGGTCTCCAGTAGGGGGCAAGTTAAAGGCAACCACACGTTGATGTTTCTCTCCCTCTCTCCTTTCCTTTCCCTCTCTCTAAGAATAAATAAATAAAATCTTTTAAAAAAGAGTAAGGAATAGAAAGAGGAAAACAGCAAAAAAGAACAAATTAAAAAGTAAGAAAAGGAAAGAAGAAGAAAAGAGTAAGAGAAGGGGAGAGTTAAATAACTATGAAAGAAAAATGAGGGAGGAAAAAAGAAAAATAGAAGGAAATTTAAAAAATAATATGAAGGCTATGAAAAAGAAAAAAATAACAAAAATAATGAAAAAGGACAAAAAAGTGGAATTCGTCTCTGCAGTTTAATGTCTGCTGGCTGGGATCTCTCTCCCTTTGGTACTGCTTTGATGTTGTCTGAAGAAGGTGTAAGCCAATGTCAGATGCTGTCCCTGTCTGGTCCTCAGCAGCCTATTTGAAGCTACAAGGGGTCCTCACTTTGTGGCTGCCTTTGCTTGCCTTGGCTACGTACAGGAGAGGGCCAAGCTGCCCTGAAAGGCTGCTTTTTACCAGCACAGGGCCCAGGGGTGGGTCAAAAAACATCCCAAGTAACCACAGCATCCACCTCCGCCTTCCTCTGTTTGCTGGCCTGCTGTCAGTCTTAGTCACTGCATTGACTTTCTGAACTGGCTTCTTGTAGAATCAGGAGGATTAGACCCCTGGATTTCCCTTGGTGGGGAGGTGTTGTTCAGACTCAGGGAAGATGGTGCATGTGTTTCCCTCATCCCCAAGTCACACACATCTGAATCTGTCCGGGATTAATTTTCTGAACTTGGTAGGGTGGAATCCCCTAATAAGCAAGTGTGTGAGGCCTTTGGAGCCCAGAGTTTGGGTCTGCCAAAAACCAGGAGGGAGTTTCTATTGGCTCTTCTGTGAGGTGGAAGTACCAGTCCATTCCCAGGAAAGCGTAGGTAATGGCCGTGCCCCAAAGTCAGTCTCTGACACCACCTGAGTCTGCCTATGTTGCTGTCTTCTAAGTAGGGTTTAAGATGCAGGGTGAGGAAAGAAAATAAAGATGCAGGGTGTGCTGAGCAGGATTGCAGAGGGTGGACCAAGTGAGATTCCAGAAAATGGGTTGAGTCGTATCCTACAGGGTGTGGTAGTTGTTCACCAGGCTGATTTCCCTGGGAGGGGTTTGCTCTTCTCAACAAAAATAGCTGCTGCTATATCGGGGGATGACCTAGCACAGGGATCCCAGCAGCCACTCTCCCACATCTCTCCCCAACTTCTCTCATTCCAGGCTCTCTTCAGGCAGCTCCAGTCTGCACCAGCATCCCATCGCCGGACATAAGCTGAATGGCTGCAAATGAAAAACCTGTGCTGTGTCCTCTTAAAAAGTAACCATAGCTTTTTCTCCAGGGGGATCCATCTCTCCCCAGCAGACTGAAACCTCCTTGGCTTTCATCACTGCATGCTACCTGGGCAGCTATTTCCAGCTCTGGCACTCCATGCTTGGGAGCCAAGTCTGCCATCCAGGCTTCACTCCGCTCAGGGGAAGCTCCCATAGCCGCACGATCCCTCTGCAACCTTGGTCTGCCAACTGTGGGAGTGGGCCCGCATCTTTCATGGCCCTGTGCTTCCTACCAGTCTCAAGGTTGTTTCTACACACCCTTGGATAAAAGTCACCTCTTCAGGTGGTCTTCAGTTGAAAATTCCAGGTGACGTTCCCCTCTTTAGTTTTATTAGTTTTTTTCCAGTTTGGTTCTGGGAGGAGGTATGAGAAGATGCTCCTACTCTACCACCATCTTGTGATAAAAATATCTGTCAATAAAAAGAATTTTAAAGGCATAGGCTTTAATGTATTATTTATAATAGCCCTCATATTTTCCCACTTAAACTTAGACGTTTTTGAAAAAGCAAAAGGCTAAATATTTCATTATTTAATATTTTAAAGCATTAATATTTTTAAACACATATAAAAACTTAGAAACAAGATAAAAGTCTAAAAAGCCACATTTATCCATTTCTTGGTTTTGGGTTTTTTTTTTTTTTTTCAGTTTTAATGACAACCTAACTCCCTCATCTTGCATTCTTTGAGTCCTACTGCTGATGTCACACAGCGCTCTCTTGTCAAACAAACCTCTTTACATTCTTGGAGTCATTTCTGAACTGAGCTGCTCAACAGTGGTAAATTTCAACATTGGTTCCTCTCTGACCTTGTCTCTTCAATTTCTGACTCCTATTGCACTGAGTCCACTGGCCACGAGCATGGCAATGGCCCAGGATATGCCTCTGAACCACAGTCTCTGTGATTAGATCACACAGCTCACCCCAGTCTCCACACCCTCTGATGACCTTTTTAATCCACATTATTTCTGAAATGCTGCTTAGGTTATCAGGGCCTCATCCTAGAGAGTCTGGCACATCTCACATGTCTAACCAGCCTTCCTTAGGCAGTCAACCTTGTCTGGATCAACTCAGGGACTCCAGACCCAAGCAGTTTTGTATGCACTTCCTCTGGCAAACGTCATGTCACTTTGAGAACAGCACAATTTCTGAATCTGATGTATATGACATTTCAAAGATGGCATTGTCCTACAAATATATTTCATGATAAAGCAAAAGGACACTGTGAAAGGGAAAGGCAATTTCCTCCAACCAAAGGGAAAAGTTTTTTCTCACTGATGAAATTGCTGGCATCAAAAACCATTAACTAAAAGGAAGAAAGAGTCAAAGTCAGGGTGAGAAGGATGAGGGTTTGGTCCTGGTTCTGCCCCTTGCTAGCATGAAACTTCATCATTTAACCTCACTTAGTCTCAGTTTCATTATCTTCCTAAAAGGTCAGCTGGGAGAATTTTTTAATAAGATAATGCATGCGAATATATACATATAAAAGTTAACATGTCAAATCAGTGTAAAGTATGATATCATTAACACACTTATTATTAGACCTCTTAGTCAGGGAAGAAAATTCGCAAAAGATATGCAGTTTTGCTCTAAGGATTTTTAAAATTGTCCATATTCACCCCGACCAGATAGCTCAGCTGATTAGAGCATCATCTCGCTATGCCAAGGTTGCGGGTTCAATCCCAGGTCAGGGCACATATAAGAATCAACCAATGAATGCACAAATAAGAGAAAAAACAAATCAATGTTCTCTCTCTCTCTCTCATAAATAAATAAATTTTAATTAAATAAATAAATTTTAAAAACAAAAATTTGGCCATATTCATCAAAGAATAATCTCATCCCTTTAATTACTGATGGATGAATCTATATATTTTAAAAATTAAGTAAAATAGAAAAAAGTTTACAAGCCAGGGTTTCCCATACCTAATGCTCATGTAAAATTAGAATATTTAGCCCAAAATACAATGTACATTTCCTCCCTCTATACCTTCAAACTATCTCCAGCAGAAGGTATGAAATGTCAGAGTTAAAATAGATTGTAGAAGATACTCTATCATTACCTGTAGTTAATATTTTAGAGTGAAATTATTGGAAGAGATATTATAGGTGATATGTTCCATCAACCCAAGTTATCTTTAAATCTCCTCTGCAATATCAAGGTGGTCACTTAGTCTGAACTTGAACATACATAGGAAACTAACTGCAACAAGAGCCACTCTATGTTTTCATCAATCTAAGATGGACTGTCTCACCATGAAAATTCTACCATAAAAAGTTAATCTAACATGCCCATAGAGGTGATAGAATAGGGAGAAACCCCTGGGCTGAAAATCCAGTAATAACACGTACTTTCAAACTGTATGAATGTGTTCATGAAAACAACCCCCAGGCATTGTAGAGGCTCAGAAAAGAGATGTCACAATAGGATTACACAGGTGATGAATATTTTCTTATAAAGACTCAACAATGTGCTGCAGATGTGATGATTAACCTGGAACTAAATGTACTGGGGATTATTAAAAATTAAAAATAAAAACCTAAAACTTTCACTGAATCAATAAATTGACAGGTTTTTTTTTTAAGTCAATTTAAGCCCTTCAGTTAATCTGCTACCCCATGTCTCCTTTTCTCCATGTTAAACATGCTATTATTTCAAATATCGAGTTTGTGGTATGGTTTTGAGTTCTTTTGCCATTTTAGCCTCTGGTCTTCGACTACACTCCAGATTATCTCTGTCACTTAAACTGTGGTGCTCAACAGTGAAACAAAACACTTCAACAATGGTATAACAGTAACCTTTGTATTTTCAACTCCAGGTAGCAACATACTTTTATCGATGCAGCCTAGGGTTGTGTTACTGTTCATTATTTGTGACTGAACCACACTCCTAATTAATACTGTACTTTATGGCAATTAAAACTCTCCAATCTTTTTTGTATATCCTATTTTATATATCCTACATACAGTACTTGGTCATTTAAGTAATGGAATACATATTCAGGGTCTTGAGTGCATTCCTGATAATACTTCACCTTGGCAGATGTTGCCGTGTCTTAGAATAGCACTGATACTGGAATTCAAGGAGATTGTGCCAGGCTATAAGTGGCCATCCACCATCAGTTAAGATCCTTTTATGCAATATTTATGCTCTTTCTTCTAGCTTATTCTATTTACAAGTTTGATGACTTGGAATTATCGACCCACATCTGAGTAGTTAACAATCATAGCTAACATTTTTTAGTATTTACTGCATGTTAGTGCTTAGATAACTGTTTTACACGATTTGTCCCACTGAATTCTCACAAGAACTCAATGAGGCAGACACTATTATTATTGCCATTTTAAAGATGAGAAAACTGAGGCTCACATAAATTCAGTAACTTGCCCAAAATTACATTTTAAGGGGTAGTAGCAGTATTTGAGCTCAGAGAGTCTAAGTCTAATCACCATAACTATATTATACCACCTTACCTCTGTCAGTCACTTAAAAAATGAATGTAATAGTGTCAGGGACAGAGTCCTATGATATGCTTTATGAAAACTTCCTGGTGACACTGATGCAGTAAATAATAATCTCTGGACATAGTCTTTCAAGCATTCACCTGATATCATTAACACTCAGCTAAATATTCCCACGTTTTTACCCAAAGATATTCTGAATGACCTGGTCAATGTCTTGTGTTAGCCCAAATACAGTTTTATGTATTCTTCTGATCTACTGATTTAATAACCCAAGGAAAGAAATTGGATTCACTTGATGATGTTTTTCTTAATAAACACATACCAGCCTATGTGAATCACCGCCTCTTTTGCTGGCTGTTCACCAACCATTTCCTTCATCATGAATTTCAAAGTCTTATCTAGAATCATTTATTTGCTAAGACTATAATTTATGGGAGACTTTTTATCCCATAAGAAAACTTGAAGAGTATATGACAAGGTCTATCTGGAAAAAGTCCAGCCATGTGTTAATATAATGAGAATGGTTTGCACAACATTGATGTAACCTGGCAGCCAAGGAGAGTGGACTGGAATGCATGTGCATAAACAATGACAACTTCACTGGACCAGTCTGTGGGGGCAGTAGACGCTGTTGAGTGAGAATGTGTACTGTGCGCTATTCCATTCAAAATGACTGAGTAAGTAGGGCAGTGAATCCACATCAAATTTTGCATTATGCTTGAACATTCCTTTGCAGAAACTATTCATATGATTTAGAAGGCTTTCAGGGATGATACAATGAGTGCAGTGCAAATAAAGGTGTGGCACAGACACTTCAAAGATAGTCGAGAATCTGTTGAAAGCTATCCATGTTCTGGAAGGCCTGCAACAAGCAGGACGCCTGAAAATGTTGAATGCGTACGGGCTGCAATCAACAAAGATCAGCGTCTGGCAGTGTGAGAACTAGAAGCTGATATGAAGGTTCCAAAAACTACTGTGTCCAAGATTTTGACACAGGATCTTGGCATAAAACATGTGATGGCAAAAATTCATTCTGCAGCTTCTGTTACCAGAGCAGAAGGAACATCACACTGAAGTTGCTAATGACTTGCTTCAAACTGCTCCCAATGAACCACATTTGGTGTCCTGTGACTTCTGGCTTTTCCCGAAACTAAAATCACCTTTGAAAAGGAAGAGATTTCAGACCATTGATGAGATTCATGAAACTATAACAGGACAGTTGATGGTGATTCCAATAAAGGATTCACAGAGTGTTTCAAACAGTGGAAGAGATGCTGAGAGAACTGTGTGAAGTCCCAAGGTACCTACTTTGAAAAAGGACTGAGGAGTCATTATCCTATATACAATGTTTCTTGTATCTTATATCTTCTCTAATAAATGTCTCTCTTTTTCATATCACGTGGCTGGACAAACTTCATATACCTGTCTTCATTCTTTTAATAATACTACAAGTTTTAAAGAAAGGATCAGAGAATCTTACCAGTCTTTCCCAAATTTGCTGGGCTTTAGAGCACTAAGTAACTGGAAATGTAGATAATTTTGTGCCAACAGCACATAAAATGTGTGTTGTGAGTGATAAAATGATGGCAATGAAAACTATAATGTTCGTGTTTATAAAATAATGAAAAGTAAATTGTGCCTCCATCTGAAGTAAATTAATATAATTCCTTTCTATAAAAAATCTGTGCTTGAAAGTAAGTGCTATGGCGCACTCACACTATTGATTTCTGCGAGTTAATAATTTCTACCAGTGGTATACAATCCCTGGATGGCTGGTAAAACATCTGTCAGCCTGGGTCGTGTTCCAAAAAGCCAGTGAGTCAATAAAATTTATGAGTGACTTTGGTGTGGAGGCCATTCACGAAGATGCAGTGGGGAAACGTAAAGTACAGAAATGTATAAATTGATTCAGAGGCCAATGACTCTCAATGACAGCTCTCGAGGTAAGAAGACAGAAAGTAAAATTTAGGGTAATTTAATGCTCCTGTTGGAAAACACACACAAAGTTTTCCTAAAATGACAAATTAGTTTAAATCCAAATATTCTCACTTATATTTTTCTTGATAAAATGGAAAAATATGTTTAAAAGATGTTAGATTTTACTGTAGTGCAATATCTATACCTTTGGAGCACTAAATATCTTTTTTGGGCATGGGAATGTTTACTGACTAACCCAGAGAGTGGCAAGATGCTCATGAAGTCTCAGAAGGTCTTGAAGGAGTGAACCTGACCCTTCATGTCATTGTGGCAGAGAAGAGAGTGTGGGAAGTATGCCTAGGGGAAAACACCAGGCACTTGGCTCAAAAAACAGAGATAGGAAGGACAAAAAAGGCCACTCTTAAGTAAACATACGGTAGCAGGATCCTGAGAACCCAAGGGATCATGGTCGTGTTGAAAAGCAACTCTCAGTAAACATAGAAACAAAAAATGACATTAAAAACTTCAAGGGTCTTGTATCCCTGCAAAGGCTGATATAGAACAAGAAATGTGAGATTAGCAGCATTTGGACAAAGTGAGGAGAGAAATCCAGATCTAAATACAACAGACTGTTCCATGAGCCAGATCTGAATAAGTGGTCTGATTGAGATTATTCTGAATGCAACAGATCATTCTCTGAACACAGCCTTGAGAAAGAAAAAACGATGTGAGTCATCAGAACCCTATTTGCAATTATTTCAACATAGCTTTTAGTTGTCTTCATTTTTTAACAAGTCCTCCAGATATGATATAAAAAGATACGAATCAGGTGGCTACAACTGACTGCTATTCTTACTCTGGGCCCTAACAGAAAGTTGCTGGCTTAAGAAAACATTTCTCTCACTGTGGTGATTACAGGCCCAAGAACACCAAAAGAGGATCATGTAAATACCAAGGGCATTCTTAAATTATGCATCCCATATGCTACTGTGTAGTAGAACTTCAATAATATTTAATTAATAAATAAATGAGCAGATGATTAGACATAAATGTTTTCATCCTCTAACTCAGCCTGTGTGACCTCCATTTCAAAATTCCTCAGAAGAGCTTGTTAAAAATGCACTAGTAGAGCCCAGGGATCTCTAGTTGATACTCTCTGGAGTCAGCATAGACTCTCCTATTTGCTCTCCCTGTGACCAAAGATGAGTCTCATTATCTCCGTGTAAGCCTCAGCTCTCTCACCCACAAAGCAGTGTGTAGAGTCATAACTCGTCCTGTGTTTGCTGTGCAAATCATATTAGAGCATACTCGGAAAGCATGCCCATGCCTGTAATCTCTTTAGTGCAAACAAAATGGGAGAATTATAATTATCAAATGCCACATGGAGTTAATGACAGAGGACAGGACGTTTTGGTTCTTATTTTACCCCCACCAAGAAATAATAATCACTAATGACAATTATGAACAGTTTGACTTTATTATAATTAAATAACAACCATGTGCTAAACAGAGTCCAGAATAGGCACTTCACACATGCTAATATATTCATAAACTCAGTGTTATATTTATTGTACAGAAGCAAGACTCCCAAGTCTTCACAGGCAGAGAATTCCAGAGCTGTTCTCACCCAGATATGAGGCCCAAAGCCAATGACCTGCCTCCTCTGAATCCTCAAGGTATGTTTGTATCCCAAAATTTTACTATGGAATAAATATCCAATGTTGTCAAAATAATGTAGGTTTTCATTCTGAAGAAAAGAAGGAGTTCCCTTTAACTCTTGAGTGAGATTTTTAAGTGTGAGACAACCAATATTAAAATGTGGATTTATCTTTTCACACTCTTATTTATAGTCCATAAGAACATCCTGAATAGGAAGTTCAATATCAAAGCTGCCTTGATTAATCTCTCATAAAACTATTCTAGGTAAAAATACTTGTTAAAAACTGAAATTCATTACCTAAAAAATTCCTTTTCAGACTATTTTTACAAATGAGATCATTGGGCCAACAGGCCAGTTAAGAATATTTATTGAGCACCTGCCAAATGGATGAGTGTGGGATGACATTTCACTCAGTACTTTGTAGTTAGACTCTGCAGGTCTGGTCATCCAGCAAAAAAATTTCTTCCAACTCAATAATTTAACGTTTGTTGATGAAACGTTCTTTATATTGAGCCTGTAGCCTACATTCTGTGAGTACTGCATTCTCTCTTTTCATTCATGAGGTAGTGACTCCCACTTCCTAATCTTACAGTTTTCTGTAGACTAGAGTTCAATACCTTTTTATTATTATTACTTTCAATAGGTTTTTAAAATTTGTTTTCGTTGCTTTAAGATTCAAAATATCTAAAGAACAATAAAACGTAATGCCCTTGCTGGTCAAACAAAGTCTAGCAATCTAAAAAAGTGACTTCATATGTCAGTCCTCTCCAGGATAAGGTGAATCACTTCATGCAATTTCAGATTTTAATCACTTCTCCATAAATGTAAAGACTTGATATTATACCCAGTTTCTAGTACTTTCTTTGTCATAAAGATTATAGTTGAAAGACTCCTTGTGTAAAGGGAGTTTTCTTTTGTTTATTCTACTAGTTTAACTGGTTCTAAGAAAGATACTAAATATTTAATAGGATTGAAATTAGCTGAAATGTGTGAGTTGGCATCAAGGACATCACTCAGTGATGAGGAGCCCAGGTGGGAATAGCATCAGCAGGCAGCATGACTTCCCTATGACATAACTTGGCTGAAGATGGCACAGAAAAAGTTCAGAATGAAGTTTGCTGCTTCCCTTTGTGACATCTCCTTTACACAGCTTTCCCTATCAGGCACAATGCAATAGGTGGAGCTTTTCTCATTGAAGACACAGCTTAACAACAGGGCTGAGAGCTGCCTGACAGACCTGCTGTTCTGGAGCTTTGAGGTTTCCTTTTAGCTCTCAATTTCTTTTACATTAGGAGTGAATGCTGGAGCAACAACTCAAGAGCTGTGCCTCTCATTAGGATGTGCCAAAGAGCAGGTGTAAAAAAGAGCTTTCATTTGAACTTCTAACCTGACAAATCTCATTTGTAGAACAACTGAACCTAAGGGAATGCAGAGTTTTACAGTTCAGAGTGAGATTTCCATCCAGTCATTGTTCCAGATTACAGCCTATCAGCCAAGAAAATCTTAACAAAATAAAATCACATTAGTAATCAGTTAATATTCTAAAAGTATTTCTACTAAGGAGGTTTGCACCGAAAGAAAAAAAAAAAAAAACACAGGATTAGAACAAAAGATCTATACAGGCTCTAAGTGAACAGGTAGGAAAAAATATTCCAAGAGAGCAGACATAAAAATAAAGCTAGGGTAGCAATACTTATATCAAATAAAATAGAATTCAAAACAAAGGGATCCAAGATGGCGGAGGGGTAAGTGGGAGCTACACTAACCTCCTCCCAGGACCAATCTGAAATTACAACTAAAATCCCAAATAACACACTGAACACTAGCTGGAGAGAAGCCTTATAACAACAGACAGAAGAAACCACTTCACCACAGTGTGACTGGTAGAGAGTGCAGAGATGTGAAAGGGCTGGCTGGGCTCCCATGCATGGCAACTGAATATTTGGAGGGATAATTCAGTGGCCAGGATATTCCCTCTGAGAAGTTTGGAGTCTAAACCCCAAGCTGGGCTCCCCAGTCCACAGTACCAGAGCCAGAAAGGAACCCAGATAACATCCAGTTGTGAAAAGCAGCAGGGTTTCTGTTTGCCAAGAAGAGATGGTTGGAGATACAGAGAGCCTCCTAAACAACTAACGCAAAAATTCCATTTGTAGCCCCTAACCCTGGTAGGAGGAGAAGGAGGAAGAAGAAGAAGAGGAGGAGGAGGAGGAAGAAAAAGAAGATGAAGGAAGAGAGAAGGGAGAGGGGAAAGAGGAAGAAGAGGAGGAGGAGAAGAAGAACGATTTTATGTTCTACTAACTCAAACTTTCATTCATTCATGCTACAAGTATTTATTGAGCATCTAATACTACATCAGGGAGATAACAGTGTGAAGCACTGCCAGGTGGTGGGGGCAGGAGGAGTGGGATGCAGGAAATCTCATCGGAAAAGATAGTCATGAACCTGACCTCATAGAACGTACAATTTTATGGGAAACACAAATCAGTACTACGAGTTATAACAATAAAATATGATGAGTTGTATTATAGAAAATTTAAGTGTAGGAGACCATAAGAATATACTGAAGGGACTTCAGTTTATTTTAAGATCTGGAAAAGCTTTCCTGAGGAAGTGCCATGGAAGCTGACCCCTGTGAGATAAGTAGAGGTTACCCAATGTGCTAGACCTTCTTCTGCACAATTCCAGATGCTCTCAACCTCACGCAGATCCTGTTCCAGCTGATTCCAAGGTGACCAGCTCTTGGCAGGTTCTGGCCAATTTTCTGCAGCTGCAATCTCAAACGGCTTCACCTCAGCCCTGCGTGTCTCTGAACTCTCACACTGGGGCTTCCCGGATGATTGCTACAAACTCACTTGGTGAGTGCATATGGGCATTCTGAAGCATGGGGGATTTAATAGAACATAAGGTAAAATTTGACTAGTTAAAAAAAAAAGATTGTGAATAAAGCCTTCCTCCTCCCCAACTCTATGGACTGTGCTGGGAGGAATTAGCTTCTCTGATGTCTGTGTGAAATGAGTGAGTAGTCTCCCTGAACAGAGACTCCATGTCACATCTTTGTTTTGTCTTCCCCCTTTCTTCTCTGCTTCACCCTCCTTGTCTCTCACTCCTGCTACCTGAGGTCAGACTGTCTAGTAAAGGAGTAGCTAATTAGCCTTTGCTTCAGATTCATTTTCTGGGCACTTAAGCTAAAATATCCTGATGAAATGGAGGAACTGTATTTCAGACAGAGAACCACAAGTACAAAACCCAGAGTTCTGAGAGCCTGAAATTTAATATGATTGGAACTATGACTATGAAAACAAAAAGACTATCGCCCTGGCTGGTGTAGCTCAGTGGATTGAGCACAGGCTGGGAACCAAAGGGTCCCGGTTCGATTCCCAGTCAGGGCACATGCCTGGGTTGTGGGCTAGGTCCCCAGTGAGGGCCATGTGGGAGGCAACCATACATTGCTGTTTCTCTCCCTCTCTTTCTCCCTCCCTTCCCTTCTCTCTAAAAATAAATAAATAAATAAATAAATAAATAAATAAGTTGAAAACAAAAAGACTATTAGAATAAAACTGGTGAAAAAGCAACCATCTGAGGAGCCAGATGAGCAAAGAGTTGGTATGTTGGTTTAAAGAGTATAGGCATGCACTATCCAATATGGCAGCCTTTAGCCACTTGAGGCTAGTGCACACCTGAAATGCACTGAGTCCAAACTGACACGAGCTGTATGTGTAAAGCACACACACACACTTGATTTCAAAGACTTGATATAGACAAAAGTAAAATAATTCATTTTATATTAATTATATATCAAGAGTAATATTTTAGACATATTAGGTTAAATAAAATATATTGTTAAAATTAATTTTGCCTATTTAGTTTTAATATTTTAAGTTAGCTACTAGAAATTTCAAATTACATATGTGGCTCCAATATTTCTACTGGAAATACGAGAAAAAGATAAAGTGCTGGTTCATACTTTATCTTCAGTGGGAAACCACAGATAGTTTTAAGCTGGATAGTAACATGACTAGATTTGTCTTTTGGAATATCACTCTGGCTAGTGTGGAGAACGAATTTGAGAAAAATCTAGATGCAGAGACCAGTGAGAATGCTGCTAAATTAATTCAGAAAAAAAAAAAAAAGAAGAAAAAATTGTCCCAGATTAGAAGCAGTGGCGTTGAGATTAAAGAGGTTATGGAATAGAATTGTCAAGGTGTGATGAAGGATTGGGTGCACAGGTAAGAAGTACCAAGGTTTTTCCTGGGCATTCAGATATGGGCAACTGTATTGATGATGTGACATTTAAATAATTACAGAATATCCCTAGCCAGGTGGTTCAGTTGGTTGGAGCGTGTTCCTGTGCATCAAAAGTTTGCAGGTTTGATTCCTGGTCAGGGCACACACCTGGGTCAGTCTCTGGTCAGGGTGTGTATGAGAGGCAACCAATCAATGTTTCTCTCTCACGTATGTCTCTCTCTCTCTCTCTCTCTCTCTCTCTCTCTGCTCCTCACTCCCTGTCACCCTCCCGCCCTCCCTCTCTCCCTAGGGTCAGTGAATACATCCTCAGGTAAGGAAAAAAATAACAAATAGTTATAGATTAGTGAAAAGAAATGTCAGGAGTGAGCTTGCCCTTTGGAAATGTTGAATTTGAGATGCATGTAAAACGTCAGGTGGAAATGTTCGATAAGCAGTAGGTTATATATGCCAGGAGGGAGCTCAAAAACAGTCCTGAGCCAGAGACCTAAGTTTGGGAGTCATCATTTACATTATAAATGAAATCATGCTAGTGGTCGTGATTGCCCACAGACAGGATATAGGGGCAAAGAAAAAAGGACATGTCACCTCCTCAACTGCAAACTGTCACTCTGTGAAGGCAGTATTTTCCTCTGTGGTGCCATCAAAGGGAGCCTGTTTGGTTTCATATGTCCCTTGTACCTTGAGATCCAGCAGTGATTCAGACTCATCCACTATCCTTATTTCCATTTCTAGACTATAACTTTCATTAGATCCCCTGCTCCTTTAAGCCCCTGTTTTTCAACTATAACATGCTCCCGCCATCCTCACACATCTCCTAGATCTTTCTCCTCATTTACTAAAGAGTTTTCTTGCTAAAAACGCTTCAGTTAGGTCTTACCTACTAATCCTAATTTCCCTCCCAATTTTTATATTATCCTGGGAGATTTTCAGGCACAACACTGTGATCACTTGTTTTCTTGACCACCTCATCTTTAGTGACCCATCAGCCACTCATTCCCCTAAGCACACGTGAATCTGATTGCCACCTGCAAAGTCACAGATTCCCATATTTCAATCCCCCCAAAAAATTTTCTGCATTTTCTCTGCACAGCTACCTCTCCCCTTGAGTTAGTACTGCCTCTTTCTTCTTGTCTTTCTGCCTTCTCCACTTTTAACTCCCTTATCCTGCTTCTCTGCCATCATTTCAACTTGACCTCTTATTATTTCCCCAAACCTGTCAAGTGGAAACCCAAACTTGCACAAAACCCAGTATGTGTCTATTGCTGCCAGCTCCAGAAACCTGAGGACTGGTGGAGGAAGCTATAGAACAGATTAGGGGGCAGACTGATGTCACTATAAGTTTGTGGTCATCAATTCAACTGAGTCTTCAACGCTGCCTTTAAATGGGACTACTGTTCTTTAGGTAACATTTTCTCCATCATCCTAAAGATATTTAAAACTCTCTGCAGTGTCTTTAAATTGCAACTTTTCCTACCTCTCCCTTTAGTTTCAGCAAATAAACCACACAGAGAAAATACTGCCATAGAAACACTCCCTCACCTTCATAAAACCATTCATACACAGTGACCTGAAGAAGAAAGAGGTTCTGTTCCTCCACATGTACTCTGCATCCTTGCTCCTCCACCCATTGCCAGAGTTACGCTAAAATAATTCCTCTGAAATTCTGCATCTGCCATCTGTGCCTCTCTAACAAATTCTCATCAGGAGCATTTAAACATCCTTACACTTCTCACATCAGAATATAAAAGCTTCTTCCCGCTTCTCAAATAGTCACTTTATCTTCACTCATGTTTTAAAAGGTTTTATTTATTTATATTTAGAGAGAGGGGAAGGGAGAAAGAGAGGGAGAGACACATCAATGTGTGGTTGCCTCTCACGTACCCCCAACTAGGGACCTGGTCCGCAACCCAGACATGCGCCCTGACTGGGTGTCAAACTGGTGACCCTTGGGTTCGCAGCCCGCACTCAATCCACTGAGCTACGCCAGCCAGGGCTATCTTTATTCATTTTTAATTTGACAAAATGTCTTAATATAAAAAGGTTGCTGTATCCCTTTCCTGTTAACTTCTAACCCACAGCCTGGCTTATGTCCTGAACACTATAAACCCCTGTGTGAGCACTTGCTGCCCTTCACATGGGCACGCCCACTCCAAACTTGAGATCCTTTGATGTGATTGCTTTTGTCTTGTTCATCTCACTATGTTTTTCACTAAATATAAAACTAATTTTAATCACCTCTTTAACTTTCACTTATTTAATAATCAGCAGGAAGTATAGGGTTATCCATACCCAAAGCAAACAAGGTTAAATGTATTTTTTCCAGTTGATGCTGCAATTTCCAATAGCAGTCCCCTGCTCCACATCTCCAGGTGAAATACATGCTAAACCATAATGTCAGCCAATTAAGAAGGTGTCAGTTAAGTTAAAAACCACTGAGTTGACTCACAAGAACAAGAAAACAATCCGCGTTTCAGAGTAGTGGCAACCAGCCTAGCTCAAGGGCAACTCACACCTTTATTTTCTTGGATTTCAACAGCTCTTTGTGAGGACAGGTATCTTTTACCATTTAGGCCTTTTTATTCTTTTTTTAATTTATTTTTTTAGTTGGAGTTGACATACTATGTGTGTTTCAGGTATATAACACAGTGATTAGACATTTATATTTGGCAACCATTTAACATTAACTTCCTCCATAAGAGAAAGAAGCAGTAGAAAACTACACGCTGGTAAGCCTCTGGGCAACATACCTCATGTCAAGTGGCTCTAAAACTCCCACTATCAGATGAGGTATAATAGAGTCACTTTTTCTGTGTTCTGTGCATCAGCCCTCTACAATACATATAAAACCATTTCTAATAAATAGGTCTCTTGTTCATTCTATTCTGAGGCATATCCATCTTACTTGAAATGCTGCAACCATACCTCTTTGGTAATTTTTAACTAGGGATATACTGAAAATCTCCCAAGGAAGTTTTTTAAAAATATTGAAAGGCCCCACTTCTAAATATTTTATTCCACTAGGTCTGGGGTAAAGCCTGAGTTCTATGTACTCTGCAAAGCTTTCCAGGAATTTTGTGATAAGTGTTGGAAGCATTTGTTTGAATGCTTCAGGGATGTCAGGAGTAGTGTGACAAGCTCTATAAACTTTGCCTTATTTATTGTGCACAGAAACTATTTGTGGCTGACAATGTTGACTTGTTATGCAACATGGATTTCCCACCCTTCTTAATAAGCAAAGCTCTGATTTTGTGCAGTTGTTCACAAACTCAGTCCTGTCGCACTTTTCTCCACTGCCACTGTGGTCCCTCTGCTCTGTCACTGACTTAAAGAACAGCAGCGTGCATCTACTTGCCCATCTAGGGCTTACTGAGGCCTGGAGCCCAGCCACAAGGAATGTTCAGGAGGCAGGTAATGGGGAATTTCAGCTTTAATACTAGGAGGTGGGTGGGCTTTGCCTCTACCAAGAACACATAAGATGCTAAATTCCTTAAAACATAGCTAGGAGATTCAGATGCCTGAAAGCCAAAAACAAAAAATACCCACTACAGGTGAAAAGCTAAAAAACATCTCACAACAGGGCAGGTCATTTTACTATTTTACTTTTGTATATTGTCAAAGTTTATAAAAATGTAAATGAATAAATCCATTCAAACAAACCAATTGCCGATCCTATTCCATGGTGTATCCAATTCCTAGTACTGCTATAATGAGTTATTACATACTGAGTGGCTTAAGATAACACAAACGTATCATCTTAGAATTCTGGAAGTCAGAAGTTCTGAAATTCAGGTGTGATTACTCCTTTTGTGGGTTCTAGGGGAGACTCCGTTTCCAGCCTCTGGAGACTGCCCTGTATCTCGTGGCTCATAACCCCTTCTTCCAACAGCCTTACTCTGTCCTCAGCTTCCATGGTCACATCTCCTCCTAAGTTTGACCCTCCTCTTCCTGCTTCTTGGCACTCATCTAATTACACTGGGCCCACCTGGATAATACATCGTCCCATCTCAAGATTATTAACTTAATCATGTCTGCAAAGTGTCACTTACCATGTAAGACAATATATTCACAGGTGCTGGGGATTAGTACCAGATATCTTTGGGGTCCATTTTTCAGCCCCCTGCACCTGGTTATAGCACTAATTCACTCCCATGGTGTGACTGTTATTCAAATCTATGTCTCATTTGAGGACCTGGACCCTATGTGTCATCCTTTTCAATCATACTTCTTCCAATAACAGTATCAGCAAGAACGGATGACATACTCAAACAGGGAAATTTGAGGAAGTTTAATAAGGGGACTATTTATGAAGGTATGGCCAGAGTATAAAAAACTGCCAGAGAGAAGGCGGTGCCCATGGACTAATACAGTAGGATGTTGACTCACTAGGCCTCAGGTGACCAGTTATCAGAATGGAAGCAAAGACAAACGGATCGGAGAGCTATTGACAGCAGGCATCCCAATGTTGAGTGATGATGACCCAGCAGGTGTGTTCAATCAAATGGCCAAGGGAAAGTATTCTAATCCCACTCAACCTCAGATACCTGGATAACAGGAAATGTCAAAGACTTTAGGTTCTCTTCCCTACTGGCCATTTGCTTCATTTAGTGTTAACTTTTTGAATTTTCCTCTCTCTTAGGTGATCTGAGGGGGTGTCTAAAGGTTAGCAATCTCCAATACATCCTTCACCTTCCTCAGTACCAAATCCTTTTAGCTTATTTGGTGCACAACCATGCTTCCTACACACTGCCCTTCCATTATACCAGAACAACATCAGTCCAGTCTCACCTCCGTGAGCATCTTTGTTTTTTTATCACTAGTTACACTGAAGGCTGAAGAGGGTACTAAATATAAGGCCATGAAAAAAAATCATTGACAAATACCACAGATCTTGAGGTCAATAGATAACAAGCAGAAGGCCACATTTTACTCACTGCAATATCCATGACTCACTTGAAACAGCGAATTTCTGTGCTTAGCACTGAATTCCTTCCCTGCCATTTGCCATTTTATTTGCAACTTGCAGAGCTATTCTCAGGAGACACATAGAACGTATTTTCAGCCCTCTTGGATGATCTTTTTAATCTCCAGTTCTATCCATGCTGTGGCGAAGGGTAGGAGCTCCTTCTTTCTTTCTGCTGTGTAGTATTTCATTGTGTAAATGTATCACAATTTTTTTTATCCACTGATTTACCAATGGTCACGTAGGCTGTTTCCAGCACTTGGCTATTGTAAATAGCACTGCTATGAACATTGGGGTGCATAGATTCTTTTGAATTGATATTTCAGGGTTCTTAGGGTACAGTCCCAGCAGTGGAATTGCCAGGTCAAAAGGCAGTTCCATTTTTAGTTTTCCAAGCAAATTCTATACTGTTTTCCACAGTGGCTACACCAGACTGCATTCCCACCAACAGTGTACTAAGGTTCCCTTTTCTTCACAACCTCACCAGCACTTGTTGTTTGCTGATTTGTTTATTCTATAAGTGGAACCTAACCAACAAAATAAACAAAGCAGCAAAATAGAACCACAGTCATGAAAATAAAGAACAAAGTGAGCAGAGGGGAGGAGGGGGGGAACAACGGAAGAAAGAAGAGGACGGGTCAAGTCAAAGAACACGTATAACGGACCCCTGGACAAAGACAACAGGGGGTGAAGGATTGAATGTGGGGGGTCAGTAGGACAGCAGAGAGTAATGGGGGTAAAATGGAGACAACAGTAATTGAACAACAATAAAAAATTTTTTAAATAAAGTATGATGCACATTAAGAAATCTTGAATATCTTATGTTCAGAAGCCCTCTTATAGAATGTCAAAGACACTTATACAATGCCTTTTTTAGATCCATTTTTATTGAATTTATTGGGGTGACTGTGGTTAATAAAATTATATAGATGTCAGGTGTACAATTCTATAATACATCATCTGCATATCGTATTGTGTGTTCACCACCCCAAGTCAAGTCTCCTTCCATCACCATTTTCCCCTCTTGCTCTGTCCTACATCCCCCACCCCCCTTTCCTGCTAGTAATCACATTTTATTAATCATTTTTATTAATATTTATAATCAAATATTATTGTCTGTGTCTGAGGGTTTGTTTTTTGCTTAACCCCTTCACTTTTTTCACCCAGCCCTACAACCATCCTCCCCTCTGACAGCTGTCAGTCTGTTCTATATCTGTAAATCTCTTTCTATTATGTTTGTTAGGTTTATTTTGTTCATTAGATTCTATATATGAATTAAATTATATGGTAATTTTCTTTCTCTGCCTGGCTTATTTCACTTAGCATAATGTTCTCCAGGGCCATCCATGCTGCCACAAAATGTAAGGTTTCCTTCTTATGGCCATGTAGTATTGCAGTGTATAGATGTGCCAGCGCTTTCTTATCCACTCATCTACTGATGGGCAATTGAGCTGCTTCCAAATCTTGGCTGTTTCAAATAATGCTTCAATGAACACAGGGGTGCATATATTCTTTCAAATTCATGTTTCAGTTTTCTTCAGATCTATCCCCACAAGTGAAATCACTGGGACATAAGGCAGATCCATTTTTAATTTTTTGAGGTAACTCCATCCTGCTTTCCATAGTGGTTACACCAATCTTTCCCACCAACAGTGCATGAGGGTTCCCTTTCTCCACATCCTTTTCAACACTTGCTGTTTGTTGATTACAGCCATCTGACAGGCATGAGGTGACAGTTTGTTGTGGTGTTAATTTGCATTTCTCTGATAATTAGTGATATGGAGCATTTTTTCATATGTTTATTGGACATTTTTACATTCTCTAGGAGAAATGTCTATTCAGGTCCTTTGCCCATTTTTAACTGAATTTTTTTAGGTGTGAGTTTTATAAATTTTGCATATTAATCCCTTAACAGATGTATCATCGGAAAATATGTTCCCCTATTCAGTGGGTTGCCTTTTCATTTTGTTGATGGTTTCCTTTGCTGTATAAAAACTTTTTAGCTTGATCTAGTCCCATTTGTCTATTTCTTCTTTTGTTTTCCTTGCCCCAGGAGATATATATATATATATATTTATTTATATTTATATATATATTTATATATATATATATATAAATACTGGTATGAGAAATGTCTGAGATTTTACTGCCTGTTTTCTTCTAGGATTTTTATTATTTCGAGTCTAACATTTACGTCTTTAATCCATTTTGAGTTTATTCTTGTATATAGTGTAAGAAGGTGGTCTTTACACATATCTGTCTAATTTTCCCAAGACCATTTATCAAATACACTTTCTTTATCTCATTGTATATTCTTGTCTCCTTTGTCAAATATTAATTGGCCATGAAGGTGTGCTTTTATTTCTGGGCTCTCCATTCTGTTCCATTGATCTATATTCTGTTTTTATGCCACCACCATGCTGTTTTGATTACTATGGCCTTGAGTTTGATACCAGGTAACATGATTCCTTCCACTTTGTTCTTCTTTCTCAAGATTGCTATTCCTATTCAGGGTCTTTTGTGGTTCCATATAAATTTTTGGAAAATTTATTCTAGTTCTGTGAAATATATCATTGATATCTTGATAGGAATTGTGTTGAATCTATAGATTGCTTAGGGTGGCATGGACATTTTAATGATGTTAATTCTTCCAATCTATGAACACATTATATGCTTCCACTTATTTGCATCTTCTTCAATTTCTCCCTTTGGTGTCCTGTAATTTCCTGAGTATAGGTCTTTTATATTCTTGGCTAAATTTATTCCTAGGTATTTTTGAAGCAATTTTGAATGGGATTATTTTCTTGGTTTCTATTTCTAATAGTTCATTATTGCTGTATAAAAATGCAACTAATTTCTGGAAATTTATTTTGTATCCTGCTACTTTACTGAATTCATTTATGAGTCCTAGTATTTTTTTTTTTTTTGTGGAATCTTAGGGTTCTCTATATAGAGTATTATGTCATCTGCAAAACCATGACAGTTTTACTTTCTTTACATTTTGTATGCCTTTTTTTTCTTCTTGTCTGATTGCTGTGACTAGAATTTCCAGTACTACGTTGAATAAGAGTGATAAAATTAGACATCCCTATTTTGTTTCCAATCTTAGGGGAAACATGTAGTTTTTGCTCATTGTGTATGATGTTGGCTGTGTGTTTGTCATGTACGGCCTTTATTGTGCTGAGGTAAGTTCCCTCTATTCCCACTTTACTGGGAGTTTTTAATTATACATGGGTGCTGGATTTTGTCAAATGCTTTCTCTGTATTGACTGATATGTTCGTGTGGTCTTCATCCTTCATTTTGTCAATGTGGTGCTTACATTTATTGATTTGTAGATAAGGTAGCAATCTTGTATCCCCAGGCACTAAAAGGAACTTGAAAAAGAACAACAAACAAAGCCAAATTAAGTAGAAGAATGGAAATAATAAAGATAAGAGCAGAAATAAATGAAATAGAATCTTAAAAAAATACAAAAGATCAATGAAACCAAGAGCTTGTTCTTTCAAAGATAAACAAGATTGACCTCTAATCAGACTCATCAAGAAAAAAAGAGAGAGGACTCAAATAAATAAAATCAGAAATGAAAAAGGATAACAACTGACACTAAAGAAATACAAAGGATTGTAAGAGAATATTATGAACAACTATATGACAAAAAATTGGACAATTTGGAAGAAATGGATAAATTCCTAGAGCCTTCCATACAGCCTTCCAAAACTGACTGGGAAGAATCACACAATCTGAATAGACAGATTACAACTAGTGAAGCTGAAGCAGTAATCAAAAACTCCCAACAAACAAAAGTCCTGGACTGGATGGTTTTACAGGTGAATTTAGAATGCTTTAAGTCCCTTTGTCCCTGGGGTACTTTATTCAAGTGAAATAGCAAACAAATCAAGAGAAAGAGGTGCTAGTGAAACTCACAAGCCCTATGGAAACACTGACCTTTTCTAGCCCCTCAGCACACTCTGAACACTGATTTACAGAGCCAGATTTTTGAAAAGCATAGACTTATTTCTTTCCAGCAAATATCCCACATCATGAGCCACGAATGCCTTAGAATTTAATAAACAAATTATAATCACATGGCTTCATTTTGACTACTTTGGCACTTTCTTATTGCTACCTTTCTCATTTGTTTATTGAATCAACATTAACCAAGAGTAAAAGGACTTTTCATTAGGTAAAAATAAGCTACTTTGTGGTATAATAAGGAAGCTAATCATTACTTGTTTTCTCAATGCACAGTCCATAATTTGATTGCTCAGATTAATGAAGAAACACTTCAAAACTGATTATTAAAACTATAGATAATCAGCAAAATGTGAAAATAAACATCAATTTATTCATAACATACATCAGAGTATTCTTATAAACAACTAAATAATTTGAATACATTATATCCTGGAATATAAATGTTTAAAAAATACAGATAAGTCATTTCTCCAAAACTATAAAACAGAAATCACCACAATTACATATAAGAAGATGTATAAGCATGACATAATTAAAATAGTTCCACAATTTATTCATTAATCTCCTGAATTTGTGACAGCTGTATTAAATATCAACAGTTAAGTTTTTTCCTCATTTGTTAATTCCGGGGGGTTAAAAGTGAGCCACTCTTTATTTCTGCATCCTCCCATATGTGCTCATATGTACCCCTACATACGCTCTATGGTTATGGAAATACAAATTATTTTTTGCAAAGAAAGGAGAGCCTTCATTCAACAAATGTTTGTTTAGTAAAATATCACTAGCTAGACATTGAATAGTACTGAAGATGTTTTAAAAAGTAAAAAGACACGATTCCTGCTCTATTATTACAGAACCTCATTCAAAGATGTAACTAAAGCAAACAGGCACTCCAGGATCAGCTTTGGGTATGGATGGGGTCAACCACATGTCACAAATTGCAAAAATTCAAAAGACCCTGCCTATTTTTCCACAACTTACCTATTGGATCTACTTCCTAAAATACATATATTATCAATAGAAATTTTACTAATATTAAGAATTTTTGTTCAACCAGGGAATATCTTTGTGAATTCTACTTCATTAATTCTCAGAATTAGTATGTGAATTAGGTTCACATTTGGAAGTAAGTGAATAGAGAACCAAAAACAAAAAGAAAGAAAGAAAGAAAGAAAGAAAGAAAGAGAAAAAGAAAAAGAAAGACTTAAGTGATTTTAAATCACACAGCTTAAAAACAGCACAGCCAGCAAATGTTATAAATCTCACAATGCCCATGCCAGCATCTCAGAGGCACACCTGGGGAAAACAGGCCTGGGAACGGACATCCAGAGAACACTGAAAATCAGCTAGGAAATCATAGACTTTGTCAAAAATACATGATGGTTACAATAGGGTTTAGACTCATTAACACTACCTGTGTTGGATCTGGTTTTAGGGGGTTTTTTAGATACAAACAAATGATTTCTGTTCAATCATCTATTTCAGGTGCTTTCATGACACACCAATTCTGGCACTCTCAGAACAGCTATAAGATATGATCATACATGCACTTGCAGGACAGAGTTTTGGTTTGGGTTTTGAAGAAAGCCATTTATTTTAGTGAGAGTTCTATAGGCTCAGAGACATTTCTATAGCCTGCATTTCTTTTACCTCCAGTGCCTAAAACACTGGTGCTCATTAAACGAGTGACTAAAATTCTAAATAATAATTTAAAATGGGAAAACAAAAACAATTACAGAAAGTATAGTAGCAGGCAAGTATAAACTATGAGATGTTTCATGACACAGGTAGTCACTTAGCAATCCGTAATTTTCTGTAAGGTTAGAGCCAATCAAACTTTTTTTTCCCCTGGCAGAGAATAAAATTGACAGGTCCAAGATAAGTGACTGCTGATTAAAAATATATTCTTCTTGATTGGCATCAAGTTTTATAGATGAAAATATTCCTTCAAAGTGAGGCTCCTTGAAGAAGTGGTGAAAACCAGGGCTGGGGCAGGGGAAAGCACTAACTGAGCCTAGAGCATCTTGTGATACCTGGAAATAATGAAACACTTGAAAGAAAGAGAAAAACAAAGGTGAGAGAATTCAAATGGATATGGGAGCTGACCTGAACACTTACAGTAGCCAAAGTCAGAACAGTTTGAACAAAAACATAAATAATGATAGTATTGAATTCTAACCCAAAGACTAATATAAGTAGCCATGGGTCCAAATTAATATAAATTATTGAACAAATACATTAACAAACAAAACAAAAAGACAACATTCCTTCAGAATAATTTCTATTAATAAATGTAGGGGAAATCAGAGAAATTAAAAATCACCATTGTAACACCACAGTACAAACTGCTGCAGTCAGATCCACTGAAGAATGCTGAAACTAGTTGGTGAAAGATTAAGGAGAAGCATGCATAGCCTTACAGTATCTCACTCAAAATATCTATTAATTAAAAAGTAAAACACAGAAACTTTATAGTGGAGGGATGCAGCAGACACCACTTTGATCAAGTAATCAAGGTCAAGTCCCCAGTAACAAGACATACGGATATCACGTTATTTCCTGATACGATGCATTGAGAAGGGCGTCTCCCTTCTGTGTAATCTCACTTCCGTGTCATCTTCCTTCTGCGTCATTCATCCCCAATGTCCATAACCTCAGTCTAATTATGAGAAAAAAGAGAAATCCAATTGAGGTGCATTCTATGATGCACCTGACTAGTACTCTTCTGGAGTGTCCAGGTCACGAAAGATAAGGAAAGATAGGAAGTGTCACAGATCAAAGGCAACTAAAGAGTTATGGCAACTACATGCAATATGGGATCCTTGATTGGGTACTGGAATAGAATAAAGACATCAGTGGAAAAACTGGTGAAATCCAAATATAGTCTATTGTTTAGTAAGTAGCATAGTGATATTATTTTAATTAATGAACCATGGTTAATGTGCCAGGTGCCATAAAATGTTAGTAATTGGAGAATGATGGTAAATGGGCAAGTAAAAACTATGTTCTCTCTCTTCACTTTGGTAAGTTTAGAATTAATTCAAAATAAAAATGTTTTTAAAAAACAGTGCCATAAAGGACCTAATTCAGATAGGACTCTTAGGGAAGAAAAGATCTCTATCAGTAACTGAGTTTTTAACAGAGACATGAGACATGATAAAACATTGCCTTCCCTAATGCAAAATATCCATAATTGATACTTATTTTATAATTCCAAAAAGTAATTTGTATTAAAATATTTATATTGACCTTTTAAGTTCCGTATATTCCAAGAGTTATTCCAATAACTGTATGAGGACTTGCAGTGACAATTTTACAGGTTGAAGTAGTACATCTGAAGGCTGTAAACTGGTGTGTTTGAAGGACAAGATAAATGCTCAAGAAAAGTAAAAACTTTGAGAATTTTATCTCAGCTATATACTCAATCACCATCTATTCAAAAACCATAGATTATCTTGAACCCTAATTAGCAACAGTTAGCAGACTCATCACAGGGATAACAAAACTTATGAAATGCAAGGAAATGAGGAGTTAGACGCTGGCCTACTGCTCTCTTACCACGCCCTATTCTAGGTCACTTTCTCGTCATTCTTTTGTTCCTTTCCACTAAGTTATTTCTTCCCACCAAAACAGGACAAATACATTTAGATATCTTTTGATCAGAAGCAATGTGCTATAGTCAGATTATTTAGGGACACAGAGTGATAACAGTAAGGAAGCAGTTTTGAAGACTATCTAATCCAGTGGTCATCAATCCCATCGGAGCCAACACCTCTTTTTATATCAAACATTTTATAATAGCCCCTTTATTACCCTGAAATTGATATTCAGAGATAATATAACCAACACACACACCATTTCAAATATGCATGCCTAATACCATACTGTAATAAAAGAGAGAATGACAGGAAATTAAATCAAAATAAAATCATGCGTATTCCAAAGTGTAGATGCTTGGGTGCAACTACACTAACACAACAAAGTAGTCAGACCCGTAAGGTCTGCATAAATCAGTGTGACAGCCATGGCTGCCAACGCGAGCTGACTCAAGAGTACCGGCAACTCACACTCCATGAGGAACGTGCCATTGGAACATCACTTCTGGATGGTGAACAATGCTTTGAGCAACCCCAAAGAAAGCAAGTTAAAATTTTATCTGAATATGCACATACTGATTCTCACAAACTATAATGTATGTTAAATTTTTGTACCTGTATTTCTCAAAGCCATCAAGAAAATACTTTGTGTTACATGTAAAAGCAGTTACTTTCAGCTCAGAACATTGTAAACAGGTTCTGTGTGTCTATATGAATGTTCAGTGCAACATTCTAAAGTCATACCAGAGGTAGGACAATTTTCTGCTGTGCAGGACACTTTTTGCAGTTCAAGACATTACGCATTTCTGATTTTTCACCCAATAAGTGTGAGTTGAGTTCCCCTATCACTTTGACAATTAAAAACATCCCCACAGATTTCCAAACTACCGCTAGGACATTAAAACCACTGATATAGACCAGTGCTCATTTAATAGACAGGGGAGTTGAAGCTCAGTGTTTCACATGATTACAAAACTACTTAAAGAGCAAAATAATGCTAGGACGACGTAAGTCTCTTCTCACTATGTTGCGCTGTATCTCTTTCATTCTTTTACTACTTAGCATTCAATATGTAAATTAGAACTTTCCCGGGCTCCATAAACACTAAATAACAAAAACTGCTGCCTCTCTTGAAAACTTCATCTTCTCCCTCGAGGTCCATTAGCTGCAAGAGCCAAGGGCATTCTTTCTAGCATTCCCTATGAATCAGCTTTCAGGCTCCCTTTCTTATTATTTCCTTCTTCTCTGTCAGCTTCAAGCCAAGCCTGCTAAAATACTCAGGGATTCTCATCTCAGACCAGGAAGCAGCTAGAATTATTTTACACCAAATATCTCTAAGCACTGCATATGACCTTTTCTCTACTAGGAAAAACACAGGTCAAGACCTCTCAGGGTTTCTGGTAGCATTCTCAGACCCCTACGGCTTTGTGCTCTTTCATCCAACACAACGCAGAGTTAGTTCTAAACCTGGTAGAAAACTGTAAAGAGAGGACAATGTTTGAGGACCTGTGAAGACTCACAGATGATAACAATGCATGTTGAAATGTCACTGGCTATAGACATGAGTATGGTTTTAGCACACAGCTATCTGAGTCACTTTTGGTGCATATTGTACTTTTGATAATTAGTTACACCAGGCTTCTGGTATTATATTAGGTCCTTAGTTCTCCAACTAACTTCCTATTGTTAAAAATTTCCCTATGAAGAACAGGCCTTCATTACACCAAAAAGCTTTTATATGTGTTCTATCATTGGACAAAAACTATTGTGTGTATCGGTTTCTTTCTAGCACTTTTTAGTATTAAATCCTTTATGCAGAAAGAAATAGATTCTCAGGAAATGTGTTTAATGTTAGCATTCTTTTCATGGACAAAATCCCTAAACAACTTGTCAAAGTGAAAAAGAGTCTTTTTCCCCAATGATTCTGTAGTCATCCTCAGACAAACTAGTCACAAATCCTATCCCATGAAGAATAATTAAAATATCTAATTTAAGTTCATCAAATTATTTCTGAAATAATGTTTCATCATGTGAAATGTAATATGTTTCTCAGAGACATATTTTTGCTATATTTAAAACCCATCAGCCCTGCCTGTTATAGCTCAGTGGATTGAGCGTGGGCTGGGAACCAAAGGGTTGCCAGTTCAATTCCCAGTCAGGGCATATGCCTGGGTTGCAGGCCAGGTCCCCAGTAAGGGAGATGTGAAAGGCAACCATACACTGCTGTTTCTCTCCCTCTCTTTCTCCCTCCCTTCCCCTCTGTCTAAAATAAATAAATAAACAAAATCTTAAAAAAAAATCCCATCATAGTATGACTTGTTAGGGTTTTCAATTAAATGACATGTAACAAAAAAGTAAATTCCAAATTCAAGAAGGATTAATATTTGGTGAAAAGATTCAAAAGGTATTTTGTTCATCAAAGTCTTTAGATATTTTAATAAGTGCTTCAGAAGGTGTTAGAAGATTAATTCCTTTAAAATATGTGCTTATGAACAAAACAATGAGCACTAAATTCTATCTTTTAACTAAAGAATATATGAGGTCTGTCCAGAAAAATTCCAACCATTGTTAGTATAATGAGAACAGTTTGCATCACATCAATGTAAACTGGCAGCCAAGGAGAATATACTGGAATGTGCATGTGTGAACAATAACAACTTCACTGTACTAGTCAGTGGGGGTGGTAGATAACATTGAGTGAGCATGTATATGTACTGCGTGGCTGTTGCATTCAAAATGAGTGAGTAGTGCAACAAATCTTCATCCAAGTTTGCATTAAGCTTGAACATTCCTCCATGGAAACTATCCAGATGATTCAGAAGACTGCAGCTATGGGCTATTGGTGATTGGCAGCTTCATCATGACAGTGTGCCCACTCATGCATCACATCTTGTGCAGAGTTTTTTTGAGAAACATTAAATTACCCAGGTGACTCAGCCTCCCTACAGCCCAGATTTGGTGCCCTGAAACTTGTGGCTATTCCCAAAACTAAAATCATCTTTGAAAAGGAAGAGATTTGAGACAGTTGATGAGATTTCAGATAGTTGATGAGATTCAAGAAGACACCAGGGTAGCCGATGGCATTGGGAGAACTGGGTGAGGTCCCAAGGTGGCTACTTTGGAGGGGACTGAGGCATCATTGTCCTACGTACAATGTTTATTTTATCTTGTATCTTCTTCAGTAAATGACTCTATTTTTCAGTTCAGGGCTGGATAATTTCCAGAGAGATCTTGTGTATGTATATTTATCAATCCGCTAATTAGGACAAAATGCTTTTTTTCAACATACATAGCATTTTTTCCTTCTTTTTATTTTTATTTTGTTTTGCATTTTTTATTATACACCCCCCCTAAAATAAGCATACTATGAGCCCAACCCAATTCTTTCTCTAAAACAAGAACTCATTAAAACATTTCTTTACCTACCATATAGAAGTATTATCTAGGAATTTAAGAAAGATATATTGATTACATTCAGCTTGAATAAGAGATATGTGCTAGGCATTAGACTTAATAAAATATCTAATAGAAACTTCCTGCCCTATGATTATGAATGAAGATACACTCTCAGTTAGGTCCCTGATTAACATGGAATTTCACAGGGTAATGTCATCTAACCCCACAGGCATCTCCACCTTGACTCCCAAAAGGTGCACATAAACCTGAGCTCCACCTTCGGGGAGAATGTGGGCTGGATCCACCACAGCAGTTCCCTAGTCAGCACCTGAGATTGATTTTAAAGCCTATGCATGCAAACTCACCCCCCCTCCTCTTGTAACAGGGTGCAGCCAAGAGGTGGGCCCAAATAGGGATTTGTAATGGGGTCCAGAACTCAAGGTGTCCAGGAAATATTAGAAAAAAATATATAGGATGTCCTCAACCCCACAAGTCTGAACTGGGGGGGATGGGACTCCTGGAGCAGGGCCATTCAGATCTGTTTTGTATAGCAGCAGCTTTGCAGCAAACCTCTGGCATGGTCATTTAACATATCTATAACCTTAAACTGGTTTTATAGATATGCTAAATAGCGGTGGCCCTGCTTTGAGCCAGGGGGGATGGAAGTGACTAGGACACAAAATGTAACTGGGAATAGGGGGAGAAACACACGGCTTTTGGCGAAAGGGGAGAACCCTGGGGCTTTGGGGCACCCTTTGCCACGCAGCTTAGGAAGCTGGGAAGTAAGATGTAGCAGCGATGCCGAGCTCTCTTAGCAGTTCGGAAGAATGCAGGAGAGACGCTTCAGGAAGGGGTCTGGACCACGAGGCTTTGGAGGAGTGGGGACCCCTCGGCCTGAGAGACAGAGAGAGGACCACGTGGCTTTGGGTGGCTCCTTTTGCCATGCGGCCTAGGAAGCAGGAGAGACTTTGCCTGGAAGAAAAGGGGTGAAAGGGCTCTTGCTGGTGGGCCATGAGAAGGTGCCACATGGTTTTGGATTAACTGGAGATCGTGGTGGTGATACAGCAGATGGTGTCAGAACTGAGGGGCTGCCTGAATCACAGACTTCTACTTCTTTCCCTGAGATACGGTACCCTGGACTGGGCAGAGGGGAGAAGGAAGGACTGTGTGCATTTGTGGGTATTCTAGAGAACAGGTATTCCAAAGAACTCTAGTATCTTAAAGAAGACCTTAAGTCATTACTCCAAGCCTATATAACTTGTAAATAAATAACTCCTTTCCTTTTCACCAGTCTCTGGCACTGAGAGACGTCTTTCCATTGGCTGCAGGCATAACGAACCTGGTGCAGGGTTGGGATATCCTTGGGTGTCCCCCAGTCCTGTTCTGTAAAACTCTCTCTCCCTTTCGCCTTCACCCCCTCTGTCCTCAGAGACCAGAAAGGCAAATGAGACAAAGCTCTACCCCCGTGAAATCTTAATAACATAGTGATCTATACATGTTTAGGGGAGTTTATTATTTAATTACTAGTGGGACTTACAGGAAAAAATACATAGGGTTAGCACCATAAACAACCTTAACTAGTACAAGCCTTTATCCCTGTTTATGACTGACTAACTTTTATTCTTTCACATACTTTTCAAACTGAAATGTAAATTAACCAACTTTTCATTGTGACCATCTGAAATTAATATTTTTTTTTGCTGTGGCTAACCATGACCCCATACAGTGCCACTGTTGGCTATTCTAACCCAAACTACACTTTGGGTGAGGGCCCAGGACAGCTCTCATCCTGCCTCCCAGGGTGTCTGTGATCATCGAGAGGATGAATGTCTACCTTCGCGTCCTGGAAAAAGTCTCCCTGTCTCAGTGGACTTGCTCTATGTCTTCCACCACTGATGAAAGTCCAGGAGGCATTATAACATGATGCTCTGGTCCAAAGATTGATCTGTTAGTTATTATGGAATTCTCTAATTCAGGGATGTCCAACCCATGGCCCAGGATAACTATGAATATGGACCAACACAAAATTGTAAATGTACTTAAAACATTTTTTTTGCTCAGCAGTTTCATTAGTATTTTCATATTTAATGTGTGGCCCAAAATAACTTCTTTTTCCAGTGTGGCCCAGAGACCCAAAAGGATGGCATCATTTGGCAACATTCTTCAGGTACGTGCTCGGGGATATTCTGCTAATGAAATGCACCCTCTTGTAAAATATCAGAATTAGGAAGGCCAACCACTAATTTTATTAATTAGCTCTGCCTATGAGATTGTGCTGAGGTACACACAAACTATGAAATTCAAACTTCAGCTGATTAGGACCAAAGTGTCCTTTAAAACAAGAAAAGAGGAAAAAAAGAAGTAGGCATATACCAGCAGTTAGAATAAAAAGCACAGCTTGCTTAACTGGAAAATAGATTTCACTAGTAATCATGAAAACGCATTTATATTTTTAAGCCAATATAGTATAACATGGATCCGGAAAGTGGCTTTTAAAAGCATATTGCTAAACTGCATTGTGCTGTTGAATAAGCATTTGTACACCAACATTGTGTCAAGTAACTGTAACAGTGTAAAATCAGTTAATGAAGCTTCAAAAAGAATTGACCTGGGAATACTGTAGGAAAGCAAAGAAAACAAGCTGTTTTTCATCTACTTAAGCAATTCAGTGACTGCATCTTGATTACCAAGCCAAAGTTAGTACAGCGTTTCTCTAAAATCTGATAAGCCTGAAGCTCTTTTAGTAAAAAACATGGAATATCTTTTCATTGTTGCTATCAAAATTTTATGGCACAGCTAATAATAGAAATTCCACTCTGCATTTTAATGAAAAGTGTGACCTTGGTTTATAAAACTAAAATAAAAATTAGAAGAACGAGATACCAATCTGATCTCTTTTAGTGAAAGACAGAGATTATATTACAATACCTTGGGTACCTACCTGTTCACAGCTAGAGGGTGAGAAATCTACTCATGTTGACATTTTTCTTCCAAGGTTTGTGAGTTTATCTGGTTGGTTGTTTGGGGCCTGGTGACCTCATCATTCTAAGGTGAGAAATTACCTACTCATAGCCACTTTCAATCTGAAGGTTTATTTGTCTGCTTTGTAACTTTCCTATCTCATGCCCTAAACTCTCATGGTTTTGGTTCTCTAAAAATGTTGCCAGTGTTCTATCATTCCCTTCCTAGGAGTTGAGGAATTAAGGCTATTACATCAGCCAGTAATATACCTGAGCAGTTTCCCATAAGAAGACACTAAAAATATATGTTTCATAGATTTACAAAGTCTCAGAAATAAAAGGAGCTTTAAGATTATTTAAGTGTCCAATATGACTGTATGATTCCAATTATAGAAAATTCTAGAAAAGGCAAATCTAAACTTCAATGACAGGAAGTAGGTCACTGGTTGCCTAGGTCCAGGGGTGAGGAGGTGAAGTCACCAGGACATGAGGAGACTTTAGGGTTGATTAAAATGTTCTATATATTGATTATGATTGAGGTTACATGAAAGGATCCATTTGTCAAAATTCATTAAACTCTACATTTAAAATAGGTACATTTTATCATATAAATTATACCTCATTAAAATTGATTTTTATTAAGAAAAAGTATTAGAAAATCAGTGAGACAGCTCTTAAACCTCCTACCCACATTGAGGGTAAAAAGGTCAGGAGTAAAGATAGCTCTATGAAAAAAAAAAGGTTTAAAAAAACTATTTGGTGCTGTGTACCCCAACCTTCCTAAAAATTGAGGAAAGGTATGTCTTTCCTTTCCTTAAATCTAGTGAAAAAGTTTCAACAGGACTACTCAAAAAATCCTAATCACTGCTCTTTTGGAGTGGGAGAGAGGCTGAATTTTGCCTGTCTCACACTTGAGAAATTGAAGGCCAGAAACTTTGAGGGCAGAGCAAAAGTGAGATAGCAATTTGGTGGCTTATCCTGCCCACCTAGAAGGCATCAGAACAGAAGGTTCTAGAGGGTTTTCTGGGAGCCAAGTGCAAGAGAATACTAAAGTGGGGTCATTTTAGGTTTTGCCTAAGGGGGTGGGCTGGAATGATAATGGGTCCTCAGCAAAAAGCTAAATGTAAATGATTGAATTCTCAAGGGCTGAAGGAGAAGCTGTAAGAAATGAGGTTCAATAAAGAGGCACCTTCCCTTGTCAAGGCAACTCTAGATAAGGAGTCACCAAAGAAGCTACATACCACATTTTGCTGGGTTAATGTGCACTTTTTCGCCCAAATTTTTGTGGAAAAAATAAGGATGCGCATTTTACACGGGTAGTACGAATTCTATACCTACATAAATGTTTTTAACTCTTTTATTTATGCTTATGTATTCACAGTGTGTCTCTAGAAAGCAGTAACAATTTCCATATGCAAAACAATACTGTGGAATAAGACCATCGGTTTTGTTTCTAAATATAAATAAATAAATAAATAATTTGAATTAAAAAATTAAAATGAAAGATTTTTTTTCCTGAAAGTTGGGGCCCAAAACATGGTGTGCATTATACACAGCAAAATACAGTAAGTCCCACAGCAGAGAGCATGGACCCTTAAGCATCCATCAAACCCAGAGAAAACCAAGGCAGTTTGTGTAGCGCCAGAGGAGGAAAAACTTCCCTGCCCCATTTTACATCTTGTCTCCACCCTCCAAATCCACTGCAATCCAAAAGCAGTCAGAAATCGTGGTTAACAGGGAAGGAGCGGAAAGTAAACACACAAGACCTGGACAGAGAGAGGCAACCGTCAATATGCTGCCTTTCTAACTTCAGGAAGCAAGCTCATAGCAAGTCTGAGCTCAGGATAGAAGTTTTCACTTTTAAGTCAAGTTTGAAGTTTTGACAATCATATGGGATTAGGCAATTTAATGTCTGGACCAGTACAATTTGTATTACATATATATAAAAAAAAAAAAAAAACAGAAAATGTGAGCATCTTCCTGACTTTGGACAGTTGCACGAAAAGAAATATTTCCACTGAATAAATTTTAAAGGAGTAAGGAAAACGAAAGTAAAATTGCTGAATGAGTCCTTGCTAAATTCATATGTTGACTAAATGTGTCCTCGCTAAATTCATATGTTGACAACTTACACCCAATGTGATGGCATCAGAAAGTAGGGCCTTTGGGGTATGATTAGGTCATGATGATAAAAGCCTCATGAATGGACTTCGTGCCCTTATAAGAAAGACACCTGAGAGATCCCTTGCCACTCCCGCCTTGTGTGGATGCAGTGAAAAGACAGCCATCTGTGAACCAGGAAGCCAGCTCTTACCAGACCCCAAATCTGCTGGCACCTTGACCTTGATTTTCCAGTATCCAGCACCATGAGAAAGAAATTTCTGTTACTTTTAAGCTACTCTATGGTATTCTGTTGCAGCAGCCTGAGCAGGTTGAGGCAATTGCTATCTCATAATTTGTGCATATTCAAAATAAGTTACACTAATTAGTAGACACCACGGTGAGCAGGACCTGGCATAGGAAGAGCCACCACACAACAGAATTCCATGAGGGACTATGCACAGAGACAGGACAGGTGGCACAGCGGCCCTGGTGCCAGGAGCTTTGCAGGTAGGCTCTCTCAAAGGTCTGTGAGGGGAGTAAAGACTTACATACTCTTCACAAAAACATGTACATGCATTTCAACCCTACGTTTGCATGAAGGTTAGTGAATATCAAGAATTAAAGCTCTTCCCATAAATTTGTGCAAGCTAAATAACATCAGTCATGATAATGTATAGTTGCTATTGTTATGAACACTTAAAATTGTATCTGTTTTACATATTATTATAATGAAGTCTTCTGCATTCAAAAAATTGAGAAAAAAAAACACAGCTTGGCCCTTATTTAATCTTTTATAAATTCAAGGCTAAGCACTGTGTCTCCCGTTTCTTAGATGAGTGTTCTGTCAAATATTTTAACCTGGTCATTTCTACTTTCTAAAAGTCAAGAAGCTTTTGTCTTCTGCACATAATATTCAGTAACTCGTTGTTGGATAAAGCAATGAGTGAATTAATCTAATCAGTCAGATGGTACCCAGCTCTAATGCCAGCATTCAGCTATTTTCTAGCTCTTATGATATTTATCAAACTTTCATTGAGTTATACTGCTAAATCTGTGTATATGGATAAAATAATACTACACTTGCCAATCGTTGAGCATCAATGTTTTTACAGATGTCATTCTTATGTGTAAAAAAATTCCATTCTAATTTTGCCAAATAAAAATAAGTAAAAATGTTTAGCAATATAGATTTATTCATTGAACAACCATTTATCAAATAACCATTCAAATCTATTTGCTCAACATACACTGGCTTAAGCCAGCAGCGCACCTATTGACTTAAGAGACCAAACAAGCCTCCAGTAGAAGAGCTTTTAGTTTGGGCTTATTAAAACCACCAGGCCAGGCTTTTCTCCCCCTCTTGCCAAGCCCCAGCTTTCTTCTGATGAGGTGTCTCCTCAGGCCGCCTCTTCCCTGGTGGTCACAGTGTGCCTCTAGAAGTTCCCTGTGATATAAGCTTTCAGGTCAAAGTCCAGAGGCAAAGTTTGAACCTGCTTCTCTAATAATTTTTTTTTTAAATCCCAGAATTTAGTGTCTATGGCTAAAGGGTTAACACCACCATTCCCCTGCTCAATGAGAATCTGACCTTTGGTCAATTGTCTACCTCTTTTCCCCTAGAAAGGTGGTAAGACTCAAGGGTCAACTATATTGCTGAACAACATGTCTTACAATAAAAATGATCCTTGATTAGTAAACTGGACCAGGACTTGGAGGAACTGTAAATCAGCTTAATAGTTGATGAGCTTGCCATGCTTTGGGCTCCCCTGAGTTCAGTGACTCTTATAACTGATATTTCCCTTGCAGAAACCTGGAATCTAAGCCTGTGGATTTGTTAGAAAAGACATTGGCTTTTATTGGGCATGTCTTCTTCACCTGTACAACACAGGCCTTGTTTTCTTGCACCTGAGCTGTTTTGCTGTGTCGGCCTGCTGCAAAAACTCTTGCAGATGAAGATAATGCCACTGGCAAGCTGTATTTCCTTTCCTATAGCTATCTGAGTAAACTAATATCAGGGGTAATGTATGCAGGGGAGTTTGAATGTCTCGCGTAGCTGTGAATACCCCTTGTAGGTGTTGCCTGCCCATCTCTGAACCCATAAAAGTAATGAGAACAGAAATGGCTGATTGGAATAACCTGAAGTTACATGCTCTTCCCCTGGAACCCGGGGATGTTGAGTTGCTTCACTAAAAGTTCACAGACTGAGATCAGGGCAGGAGTGGTTTCCCTGGAGTTCTTTACCAAAAACAATCAAATGTTTGGCAGCCAAAATAGTATATATTTACTGTGCAATTGACTCCTTCCTACACACCATATCAAAGCATACAGGATTCAAATTCTTGCCTCAGCCAAATGACAAGTAATTATTTATCGGGAACCTATGAATATGCCTGCAAATAAAAAAGTTATACATATTTGCAAATGCTTTCTGAAACTCTAGAATAGGTAACTGGTTGTATCTCTTTAGAAATGGTAATCTACAACTAAACTTTGGCCTACTTACCAGGGGGTCCCATCAAAGGATTCAGCAATCACCAAAATCCCCTGATATCTTTGTTAACATGTCAGTTGCTTCCCTTACAAACTGCTTAAAGAAAAAAAATTGAAATTAATTTACATTCAAGAGGCAGTTAAACACCAGTAAAAGCAGAGACTCAAATGAAGAACATGTAGGTTTGAAGACGACTGCCTCAAACTAATGGGTGGTTTTGTGCAAAATTAAGTTAAATCTGTTTCTCCATTTGTGTGTATGGAAAACAAGGATGACAGCTGCCTCACTGGATTGCTTTGAGAAATAAGTGAGTAAAAATAGTAAAACATAACAGTGCCTGGCACAAAGGAAGAAGTAGCAATCACCTAATATCATCATCATCATCGTCCCAGCAATTTAAAAGTCCGATGTATATAATCTACATCTCAACCTGACGTTTTTTATTACTTGTAATCACCCTCATAAAGTAATAAAGTTTGGTGACTTTGGGAAAAAGAGGCATCTAGTAAGAGAGAAAGCTTTATTTAATCAAATTTGAGAAGGTGATTAAGTTGTAACAGGATACATAGAAATATGATTCTAAAGAATGTCAATTACTTGTGCAAATATTCCTATGCTCTGAATTTTAGGGGATTGGCAAGATTCTCAGGGATTAATCCCTGGTAAATATATCAAGGTTCGAGCAAAACTGAGTCTGAAAATATGAAGCAAGAATGAACCTGGGTTACACAGGATAGGTTCTATGTTATTTCAGGAAACAACACTGCAGGGCTCATTATGTGCTAAGCAGTGTCCTTGAAAAGCTTGTAGCCTGGTGGGTGAGAAAGACTCATAAATAAGTAAAAGCAGTGCAGTGTGCTAAGTGCTGTGGAGGCGCAAGCGCTGGGTGTTCGTTTCCCCCAGAGGAGGGGGTTCAAACCTGAGAAGGCTTTTAGATTACATTCACTCCTTTCCACTTTAGTAGCTCCTCTGCCTGTCTGTAAGAACACAAAATAGTAAAATACCATCCCTTCCCACTACCCAGACAGGCTCATGTGAGCATCCGTAAGTTAATGTACATTAAATCACTGAGCTTTTCTGAAAAAAGTTACTGTAGAAAATCCCTAGGGACTGTCACTGAGCAGACAGTGGCTTCCTACAATCTTCTTTCATCTTTGTCAAAGGAAACTGTTAGAGCACAAACATGGCATTGCTATTATTCCAGAACTCTAAAGAAGGTGAACACTACCCAGATACATAATAGCCCACAAAATGAGAACCTATAATCTATTCTGACGGGGGCGGGAGAGAGAGAAAAAGAGAGAGAGAGAGACTGACTTTCTAACTTTTTTTCTATTGCCAGCATAAAGACAAAAGATTTCTGTAAGGTCGTCATGTTTCTAAAAAGAGGAAAATAGGCAATAGGCATAGGAATACAAAAGAATTTTAGAACTGAAAGTGAATTTAAAGGTTATCAATTCCACCTTTATTTCATGAATACCAACAGAAATTAAACAGCTCTCCTAAATTAATGGAGGAACCAGGCATAGAAATCAAGTCTAAAACTCTCTCCACTATAGGAAGCAACACCCATAATTATTTTAAGGTATCGATAGTATTAAAGTTTCCATGGTTTAGATTCATAAGTTAAAGAGGTTTTTGTGTCCAAGACTAGGAATCTACCATTTTCAACATTGCTTCTATAGAAAAAAAATTCTTTCTACACTCCAAGAAAGCTCACTAACAAATAAAACTTCCCAGACACAACCCATTTTTTAATTCCTTTCATGTGTGTTGGTCAGACAGCTAGCCAGTGATCCTTATGTTCACCCTGGCTGGTGACTTCCTACCCACCCCCCTTTTTTGTCCCAGTTTGACACAGTGTCTACTTTATTACCTTTTAATTTTTTGTTCAGTAATTATCCTGAACGTAAATATTGGAAGCCTGCTAGGTAGTATCAGCATAAATTTGACTTCGAGTAAGAACTGACCTGAGAGAGAGACATTGTAAAGAATGTCAAAATGCTTATCCATTGTACAATTTCAGGTTTTCCTCCTAAAACCATCATACTCTGCATTGTCACCAATTGACATAAAACTTCACAGTTTTTCTCTTAGAAACAAAAGTGTTTGAATTTTCTAAATTTCATAATGGTTCACCCCACTAAAAATTCTGAAGGATTTAACCGTTAGAGAGGCACAGCTTGAAATGCCTCATAAACTAAAACTATCATCAGAGTTTTCACTTCATATTTTCTTCACCCACCTTAATGGCAAAAGCTTTTGATACTCAGCAATGTGTTTAGCTGTCTAATGGAAAATAACAAAATGAAAAACAGGAAAATTTGGAAGTCACCTTGCAAAATTACTTTCCTGAACTTGGACTGAAATTCAGTAAAGGTAACCACAGTATAGATCCATCAAGTATGTTATTTTGGGCTCTATTTTAATCTACCTTCAAGAAAGGATTAATTGTTTTCACTTTAGTAAACTTAAAATACTTTTGGTCCATTACCCAGGTAGATGTAAGACAGAAAAGTGCCTCTTATATTCACTGCCGGCATTATAACAGACATTTTATTGTGCCCATTATCTGAGGCCTATTCCAGTTTTCATTGCTGTGATGCTTACCACCTCTTCAGAATATTTTACAAGAAGCCTGAACTACGGAGAGGGACAGAAGCTGCTGAAATTGGAACTCATCATTTTTTATGCTTTCATCAACAAGGCCATTCAATTTTCTCCACATTTGTTTGAAAGCTTGGCATCAGAAACATGGAAAATGGAAGCTAATCCAGAGTTGAAAGTATTAAAAAAAAAGTATAACAGAAGGAACAGGGACAAAGGCAGAGAGGACACGGTGAGAAAGTGGTCAGGGCTCAGCCTGAGAAGGGAAGCGGGTAAAGCCAGAAAGGAAAGAAGAACTCAGAAAAACTCTTGAAGGGAGGGAAACCTCGATAAAATTTCAGAATGTTCAGTCTCAGTGAAGAAGAAAGATGGGGAGAGATGATTGGTCGGGTTGACACTTCAGAGCTTTATTTTATAGGAAGAGCACTTCCAGATGAGGGCAAAGTCAAGTGGAGACTTGTGAGAAGGGCAGATAAAAGAAAAGGGAGGTGAAGGTCGCTGATGTCAACAGGTCACGGAAGAGCGAAGCGATGTGTTAGATGATTACTGTTGGGAGACAATTCTCCATGGGCCTCTCCCATTTCTGCATATATGGTGAGTTACGCACTAACTACTATTAATCCTGGACAATCTTTCGGAGGATTTTTATACAATGAACAGCCTCAAAAGGTAGACAGAGTGTCTGTCCCCAGAGCAGACCACAGGCATGTGAACTGTCCCATCATCCAGCTCCCTTCACTGTGGGAATTGGGGAAAACGCTAACGCTCTGGTTAGTGCTAGTACGGTGAGTAATAAACAGTCCTGATTTCTGACTCAGTGCTTTCATGTCTTCTACCAGCAGCCATGAAGCTTGTCAGCTTATAAGCAGGGTAAAATCTCAAACCCTTTATATTCCTAAAAGTTTTGACAATGAGGACAGAGTGCTGACGATGAGGATGAATTTCTTGAAGAAAAATGAGGGCCCTCGCTGGTGTAGCTCAGTGGATTGAGCGCAGGCTGGGAACCAAAGGGTCCCGGTTCGATTCCCAGTCAGGGCACATGCCTGGGTTGCGGGCCAGGTCCCCGTGAGGGCCATGTGAGAGGCAACCATACATTGCTGTTTCTCTCCCTCTCTGTCTCCCTCCCTTCCCCTCTCTCTAAAAATAAATAAAAATAAAATCTTAAAAAAAAAAAGAAAAGAAAAATGAGGGAACTTAACAAAATATGAGGGAAGTCTGTGGAAACTAGTAGTAAGCCTGTTTACCAAATTGTGTGGTCTATGGACAGTTAATATTCCTTCAGTGCATTGCTCGGTAAGGGAGAAAAACGGGGGACAGTTCAAAGGCAGCTGCCTGAACTACGCCCTGGCTGCTGTTGACTCTCACTCGAGAAGTATGACTTCCTTGCCTATCAGCTAGTTTTGTCCCATTGTGACAACTGTCATCAAAATTTATCCTGGTTTCCTAGGGAAATGGAATCTTTTACAATGGACAAAAAACATGCTGGATGGCATCCCTGAAAAGGTGATCTGGAAAAAAGGAACTTGGTGCTTCACTCTTAATACAAGCGGCACATATGGGATTGTCTTACAGCAGTCTCCACTCATTCCTAGAATGCACTGGCTTCTGATGAAATGTCCCATTCATACACCGCTCTATCGGTTACTAATTAGTGACTGCGACCAAATCCCTTCCATTTGTCTAATAAAGCATTTAATTAAGGCTAATATCAACAGAACTTCAGGCAGTATTGATCTTGACCACAGCCCCTCCTCAAGGTCCCAGGCCCAGTCAACTAAAGAAATCTGATAGTCTACCTTAGAAAGCTAGGTAGGTTTTTCTTTAAATCCCTGTATTGATATTTCTGCTTGCCCTGAGGCATTAATCCATGTTACAGCTGGACGTATTAGTGTTCAGCCAGACTCTGCTTTGCCCCACAAGGAAGAGGTTAAGGGCAATTTTGTCATCCAAACAACCCAGACCACTGAGTTCAAGCTAGTATGAATGCTTTCCAGGGTCACAGGAGTGGTGTCATTGAACCCTTCAGCTAATGACAGAGGCTTTTCTAATGGAAAACTCCAGTTGCAGGAAAAACTGCCCACAAGGCAGATATAAATCAATAGTTCCTCCGCAAAGCTCACTAGCATAACCAAGAGTAGTTTCAATTAAGAGAGACATCCACAGTTGTCTGAGGGCTACGCAATCCACAAACGCTTTCAGGTTTCTATTGCACCCCTGAGAAGCAAGTCACTTTGTTTGAGGACATCATAGTGTAATCAAATGGTATGTATTCTTATGCAAAGCTTCCTTCACTCAGCATACTAGTTTTGAGATTCATCCACATTATCACACAACAATGGGTTGTTCCCTTTTATTGTTAAGTAGTATTCCATTATATTGTTATTCTTCAGTTTCTTTATCGATGCTTTTTCCAGTGTATGGTGTTATGAATATAGCTGCTATAAAGATGTCTATAAAGTCTTTTTGTGGACATAGTTTTTATTTCTCCTGGGTAGATATCTAAGGGTAAGAATTGTGACATCATAGGGCAGGTATATATTTAGTTTTAAAAGGAAGTGTCAGACTTTTTTTCCAAAGTAGCTGTACCATGTCCACTCCCCCAACACGTGTGAAAGTGCTGGTTACTCCCCATCATTACCAACATTCAGTATTGTCAGTCTTTTTAGTTTGTATCTATTCTGGTAATTGTCTTACTATCTCATTAGCATTTTTATCTTAAAGTTTGTTTCTTTCAGCCATCAGAATTTAGTGAATTTAGATAACAAAGTAAAATTTTTAAACTAATGCAAAAGTATTGCATACGTGTATAAGCCCTTCCACAAACACCGCAAACCCATGTGGCATTGGGTTCTAGAAGCAAGTTAATGAACATGGAACACCTGGAAGCTGGGCAGAACAGCATTTGAATCTCAGCTTTGTGACTTAGTAACTTGGGGATCTTTTTTATAGCATATTATAAAACCCTCTGATTCTCAGATTCCTGATAAAGTTGTAAGAAAAATATCTAAAAACTATGTAAAACATTAAGTATAGAATTACAGTTAAGATATATTATTTGGAATGAGGCAGCTTGAGCCCATTAGCAAATTATGCTTAACTTCTTCACCTTGCAAATTATACTTAACTTTTCAGAGTATCTGTTTCTTCATCTACCAAACTGGAAGACAAGCAAGCCCATCCGTAGAGACTGTTTGGCAGGGCATCGGGAACATGTAAGAATAACCAACACTTTTAGAAAACTTACTATGTACTATGTTTAACAACTTACACAGATCATTTCATTCAAATCTCACCATAAATTTCTTAAGTTCATGAGGCAGGTACATTATCATCTTTGTTTACCTTTCAAAAGGCTTTGAAAGGGCTTGTAACTTGCTTCAGCATTCAGAGCAAGTAGCCAGACTCTGGAGGCTGTGTACATACTTCTGCCACAAAAAATGAAATCTGAAAGCAAGTTTTGTTCATGATTTATTGTGTTGCTAGCTTCTATCTCCCTCCATTACCCATTTTTTAATACATTTCAAGAAGATAAAAGGGTTTTTAATACAAAGACTGATTCCTTGCAAGAAAATGTAATCTAATTTAAATATAATTTATACATATACGTATATTTCTGTATATACAAGGTCTGTCTGGAAAAAGCCCAGCCATTGTTAATACAATAAGAGCAGTTTATGCGACATCTATGTAACCTGGCAGCCAAGGAGAGTGGACTGGAATGCGCATGTGTAAAAAACGACAACTTTACTCTCCTAGTCAGTGAGGACAGTAGATGCCATCGTTGGATACAAAATCACTGCACGAGTAGAGCAAGGAACCTGTATCAAATTTTGTCTTAAGCTTGAACATTCCTCTGTGGAAACTATTCAGATGATTCAGAAGGTCAGAGCTATGGGCAACTGGTGATAGGCAGCTTCATCACGACATGCATCACATGCTCATGCATCATATCTTAGGAAGAATTTTTTGGAGAAACATCAAATCACCCAGGTGACTCAGCCCCCTACAGCCTAGATTTGGCACCCTGCAACTTCTGGCTTTTCCCAAAACTAAAATCACCTTTGAAAGGGAACAGATTTCAGACTGTCAATGAGATTCAGGAAAATATCACGGGGTAGCTGATGGCAACTTGGGGAACTGTGTCAGGTCCCAAGAGACCTACTTTGAAGAGGACTGAGGGGTCATTGTCCTATGTACAATGTTTCTTGTATCTTGTATCTTCTTCAATAAATGTCTCTATTTTTCATAGTACATGGCTGGATATCTTTTGGACAGACTTCATCTGTATATATGCATATATACATATAAATTATATATATTAAATTCTAATCTTTTCTGGAAACAAGATAGAAGATTATAAATTGTTTTCCGCTGCCCTCTAGTAAACAATAGCACATATTTTTGAGATAACTTTCTTAAATTATGATCAACCCTTGTGCTAAACAAACTTCTAACAGTACCTCTGCCCTAATGGATCTGCCAACAAACACAAAGCAAAAACTACTGTTGGTAAGAGGCAGTGGTGAAACAAAGGGTGCAGCTGGCTGAGGGCTTGTGATAACTTGGCTGGTGGGTACCAACAGTAGGCTGGTGGGTGGTCACCATATGACTTCATGGACCTGCAAATGGGAGCTTCTTCTTCCAAAATTGAGTTCTTCAATCTTCCTTTTGGAAATACATACAGACAGACCAGCAATAGCTCCTCTCCCATTCCCATCGTTACTGGACAAGTATGTCATTCTTACCAGGAGGTAACATCTACCATGTACACTTATCAATGGAACTTCTCTTTATAGCCCTTTAAATTAATCACCAAATATCATCTAAGCAAGAATGACATAAGGGACAAGGCACACAGTTTACCGCAGTGCACAGTCACCTAATCCCCTAAGAAAGAATTGCAGTTCATTCTTGTTCTGTAATCCATCAGAATGGTCTGCATCAGTCACACACTAATGATTACAGAAAGTGCCATGCACAAAATAAGCTTTCATATTAAAAAGGCTTAGAAGTTATCTTTCAACTATCTTCGTGCTTTTTGATGAAAAAACAATCCTATGAGACATCAATCAACAGCTGAAGCCAAATAAAAGAACCTGAAATAACCACTTATAAATGAATTAATCAAACTGGCTGGAAATGAAGAAGTAACTTATTTAAAGTTCCAAGGTCATTACTTATGAGTGTCTGATCATACTGTTGCCATTGATATGAAAGGATTCACAGACTGTATATTATTATAGAAATAAAGATGTCACTCCAAGGTTAACCCTATTTCAATTTATTGATGATAGTCTTCAGTGTGCAAGGCTTAAGTGGTTGAATTCTTTAAAAATCATGATGAAACACTGAGTGGGGAAATCTAATAAAATGAGAAAAGAAGAGGAGCTGCTAACAAATTGTGTCCCTTGTCTTCTTAGAAAAAGAAATCATCCCAGTATTTAAAGAACATTAGAAACATCTTTGCTAAACTGAAGCAACAGTTTGGGAACCATGCATCCATGACTGAAGTTCTGCCCAAAGGGTACATGGAAAGCCATTTGGGAATAAATCATGGTTGGTGACCCCTAGGATGACTTGCCTTCAAACTTTCAATAGACGCGTGCTCTAAAGTTAACAGATAAGGTGTGCCATGGTTCATTCAAAATAATTCTTCTGTTTCCCATTGAGATGTTAAAACACTTCCCCCAGGAGAGAGTGTCAATGTCTGGGGTTAGGTGTAAAGGTCCTTTTTACTTTTTTTTTTTTTTTGGAAACATGTTCTATGCTGTAGATCTGTATCTACATCCATGCTGAGCAAATATGCCAGCACTTATTGATAAGACATTTTCTGAGGAGTTTGTCTGCAAGCATTCTTATATTGCTCAGAAGCTCTGGACCAATCTGGAAGCTGCCAGTTGATTAGGGAAGGATGTTATACAATGTCTCTGTACAGTTTCATTTTTAATGGGAGGATCAGATAAGAAATTAAATTACTTCAGGAAAATGGATATGTTTCATTAGGCAAGCGGCGGTTCAGGCTGCAAAAGATGCCACTTGGCTCTGGACTCACCTTTAGGTTGGGATTCTGCTAAGCTGTATGACTTTGGACAAGTGAAATAACATTTCTATGCCTCAGTTTCCTCATCTGTCAAATGAGAACAAGTAACTTCTTTGGTTAACTGTGAAGATTGATGAGATAATTATAAAGCAGAACAGTATCTGGCACATAGAATATATTCAATAAATCTTAGCTAGTATTATTGTTATTATCATCATCACCATTAGTATTGTTATTTTGAAAAGGAAAGGGAAGAACTTTGTCATGAAAATGAAATCTGCCACTAGACAGAGGTCTTAAAGAGACAGAAGACTTATGCCAAAAGGTTCCTGAGGTCATTTCTTGTCCTTTAAAGACAACAGAAACATGAAAATTGCACTACAATTTTCTTTCTGCTACAAAGTTTATCAAACTTTAACATGCAGCAGAATTACCTTGGCATATTGCTGAACTGAAGTTCTGATTCAGTAGGTCTGGGTGGGGCCTGAGGTTAAATAAGTCTAATGATCTCCTCGACCAATACTACCAGACCACACTTGGAGTAACACGATTCTATAAGGCAAGTTCTCCCCTCTCTCCTTTGCATCTCATCATATGTCTAGTAAGTGATGAGGCTTGAATCCAAGTCTTCTATCTCTAGGCTGGCAGGTGTTTGATGTATGGCAAAATGAACCAAGATGTCTATTGGTTTCTCATGTCTTTTCTAAATGCCATGCTCTGGTTGAGAACTACTCAAAATTTTCTTTCTCCCTTACACCATTAAAAATATGTCTTGAAGTTTCCAAGATTAACCACTAGACTATACTTCCTCCTAAAGAAACTACTTTTCAAAATAATTTATGGCACAGAAAGTAGCCAACACTCTCAGAGCAACAGAATTGGGTTTTAGGTTTTCAGTTAAATGGCACAGCTATTTCCCACACTGCCTTGCCTGCTGTGCTAAACTTGAATACAAATAAATAATTATCATGCCAGTTTTTCTTGAATTATTTTAATGAAGAATAGAAAAGAGGTCTTGTCCATGTGACAGTATAATACTTAAAACAGTATAATTATTGATATAAGATATCAATGAAGAGTCTAACGTAAGTCACAAAATTAGGTGACTTACGAAGAGACAGTGTAGCTTAGTGGTTAAGAGTACAAACTGCACAGCAAGGCAACCTGGATTCAGATTTTAGCTATACTACTGTCTTAGTCTATTCCAGGTGCTACCCCAAAATATCAGAGACTGTGTAGCTTATAAACAACAGAAATTTATTACTCACAGTTCTGGAGACTGAAAGTCCAAGATCAAGGTGCCAGCATGATCAAGTGAGGGTCCTCTGTCAGGTCACAGATTTCTCCTGTGTCCTCACATGGCACAAAGGGCTAGGGGGTTCTGTGTGATTTCTTTTATAAGAGCACAAACCCCACTCAGGAGGGTGCTATCCTCATTACCTACTCACTTGCCAAAGGCCCCACCTTTGGGGGTTAGGATTTCAACATACAGATTTGGAGGGACACAGACATTTATATCATACATAGCAACTTCCCACTATATCTATGACAATGATGAAGCTATCTCACTTCTCTGTGCCTCTGTTTCCCCATCTGTAAACTGAAGATACAAAGAGTACCTAACTTTTAGAGTTGTTATAAAGATTAAATTAGTGAATCAATTAATATGTATAAAGTGCACAGTATACTATCTGACAAAGTATAAGTGCTAAATCTGTTCTTAAATAATTTTTTAATTGTGACAATGTTTCAGAAAATAGTACATACTTAGTATAAGTATTCAATAGGACATAAACCTATTCCAGTTAATGTTATATATCTTACTCTTTGCACACTTTACCATTTTCTATCTTAAGTCTTTTATTTTACTTTTCCCGGTATCTCAGCAGTCTACTTTATTGTGTTTTCCCTTCATTTCCAGATTTTCAAGTTAAAATGCTTTAGAATTTAAAGTCTCAGCTCACGCAGTCTCATTGGGACAAAGATTTCATCAAACAGAAAACAAAGAAAGTGCTCACTGTTCCAGGTTCTTAATAATACTGAATACAGTCAAGGGCTTTAACTGTGCTTCATGAACAAGCTTTTAAGAGCTCAACAAAGTAGAATGAGTCATTTTATAAATGCATAGTAAGCTGTTCAAAGGTTCAGGTATATCACCAAGGAAGTCTCAGCAGACTTGAAGCCCCACAGAAAAAAATATCAAGTTATTCAAACAGGATGGTTTCTTTTTCTCTTCCCAACGCTCATGAAGATTATTGCCCTCCAATATGTTATTGTAACTAAGAACTTTTTCTAGGCAGAAACTCTTGGGCAGTCTAGAAAACATAGGAAAGATAGAACCATTCTGGGTCACTACATTCCTACACAAAGTTACAGAGGACTCCAAACATCTGTAAAAGCTCTACATCTTGGCTATATTATATTGCAGGAGGCTCTCTCTCCCATTAAGAAGTTTCACAATTTGTCTTCATGCTTTAGTCCTCCAATCTCATTACCACAAAACTCATACACTTCTGACAAACGGGAGGAATATTATCAAAAGCATCAAAAGAGACCATCATCCCTTCTCCCATGACATCCTGGCCTTGGAAACCCTGTTAGCCTTCTCATGCATTTTCAACATCTTGTGGCATCTAGCACCCAGGCATAAACAAAGATCAGTGATAAGAACAACAGAACCTTTACTTGACATCTTGGAACCCACAATATTAATTATCCCTCCCATTGCTACCAGCAGACCAGACACGTCAGAATATGGGAAAGATAAAGACTAAATATTCCAAGACAGAAAGAAGTACAATTTTTCTTTCAGTATCCCTTTTTAATAGGTAAGAAAATGAGAAAAAAAATAAGTATCTAATCTGTAAAAACATTTAGGTATATTTGACTTTAGAGACCCTTATATTTGAGAAATTAGCTTCTTATTTAAGCCCCACTAAACAGTTACCCAGTTTTTATTCAATTGTTAGAAGTTCTCACTTTTTTTCATGTTCTATCAATTTACATTGAAACCCACAGAATTACTTCAAGAACTTAGAGGGAATTTTTTTTTGTTCATTTGTTTGTTTCATTGTTTTGTGTGTTTTTCTCAGGGATAAATGAATCCCTGAGAGCCTAGAGCACATCCTGGCTCTAATAGACACTTAGAAAGGTGAAATAAATAAATAAATCCTACTTTGGTGTTTGCAGAGGTGGCTATTGATGTGACTGACAAATATTCAAGAATTTGGAGATAAAGCACCTGACATATTGTAAACATAGGGATCGGACAATATTCTTCCTAACTTTCAGCAAAAATGTCTCAGAAGCGGCTCCAGGCGACACGGGTGCTGGTGGTTTTTACTGGTAGCAGGTTCTATATTCAATAGTTCACCTCACCTTCCCTTCTGAGATGCTGGTTAATAACATGTGGCAGCATATGGGCTCTGGAATCACTTTGGGGTTTATATCCTTGCTTTACCATTCACTAACTATGCAGCCTTAAGAAAAATAATTACTTTCTCTAAGATCCAATTTTCTCATTTGTGGTAAAGAGATAATGGAGGTCCCTATTTTACAGTACTATTATGAGGATTATATAAGGTAATACAGACAGAACTCTTAGTGCTTCCATATAGAAAGCTCTTGATAAACTTTAGGTCTAATTAATCTTTGTTCCCCAGGAGCTAGATTAGATGAACCCAAAGCATTTAACAAGGGCCCCTCTAAACTTGGACATAGAAATGGGAAAAAGAAGAGTAAGGAAGATTCCCTTTTCATTTTGCTGATGTTTTCTTTATATTTGCAAATGATACTTCAGACAAGGGTTTGACCTCCAAAATATCTAATGAACTCACACAATTCCACTCCAGGAAGAAAAACAACCCAATTTAAAAATGGGCAAAGGACCTGAACAGACACTTCTCCAACGAGGACATAGAGAAGGCCTAGAGACATCTGAAAGGATGCTCAGCATCACTAGCCATCAGAGAGATGCAAATTAAAACCCCAATGAGATACCACTTCACACCTGTGAGAACAGCCATCATAACTAAATCAACAAACAACAGTGCTGGCAAGGTTGTGGAGAAAAGGGAACCCTAGTGCACTGTTGGTGGGAATGTAAACTGGTACAGCCACTGTAGTATGGAATCTCCTCAGAGAACTAAAAATGGAACTGCCGCACCCTAGCTGGTGTGGATCAGTGGATTGAGTGCCTGCCTGTGAACCAGAGTTGCCAGTTCGATTCCCAGTCAGGGCACATGCCTGGGTTGCAGGCCAGGTCCCCATGAGGTCCCCATGAGGGCCATGTGAGAAGCAACCATACATTGCTGTTTCTCTCCCTCTCTGTCTCCTTCCCTTCCCCTCTCTCTAAAAATAAATAAAAATAAAATCTTTTAAAAAAAATAAATAAAAATAAAAATAAAAATAAAAATGGAAATGGCTTTTGACTCAGCAATTTCAGTGCTGGGATTATACCTCAAGAATCCTGTAACATTAATTCAAAAGAACCCATGCACCCCAATGTTCATAGCAGCACAATTTACAATAGCCAAGTGCTGGAAGCAGCCTAAGTGCCCATCAGTAAATGAATGGATCAAAAAACTGTGGTACATTTACACAATGGAATACTATGCAGCAGAAAGAAAGAAGGCGCTCCTACCCTTCACAATGGCATGGATGGAACTGGAGAGCATTATGCTAAGTGAAATAAGCCAGGTGGTGAAAGATAGATACCATATGATCTCACCTATAAGTGGTACCTTATCAACAAAACAAACAAACAAGCAAAATATAACAAGAGACAGTGAAATTAAGAACAAACTGACAGTAACCAGCGGGGAGGTGGAAAGGGATAAAGGGGGGAAAGGGAGAGAGATTTTCAGGAACATGTATAAAGGACGCATGGACATCACCAAAGGATTGAGGGTGGGAGGTGGGAATGGGTTGGGCAGGGGCATGTGGTGGGGGGAAAATGGGGGCAACTGTACATGAACAACAATAAAAAAAAAAAGAAGAGCAAAGAAGAGATACCATATTTTGAGGTATTATCAAATTATAATTACATTTAAAATAAGGCTATTTTTCAACATGCACAACCAAACAAAAATCATAGAGTATGTAAATATAACTATTGCCTGGTGCACATGTATATTTTACAGGTGAAATTTTCTCACACGTAACATAGCACAGAGTAATTTTAGACACGATACAATCAATACAATACTAGTCATACAACGTTGACAACTTTGAATTCTTCATCTAATTTGTGTCTACATGGATTATCAATCCATGGATTACCAAGATAATACAATCTTCAGGAGTTTCCACGTTAGCATGTTTTACAATCTTTCTCTGGGAAATTTTCTGCCACACCCAGGATTGCATCATTACTGTTAACTAATGATTTGTCTTTAATTTAAGTTCAAGCATCAAACGTCACCATTTCTGTTACTTCAGTGTTTTGTCATCTCATGTTCTTTGTTTAAAGCTAAAAGGATATCAGATATTGAAACAAATTTTGATACAACTACCTCTAAACAAGGAGTGATTCTTGGAGAAGTGTCTGATAATTTGCTAAATTAAAGCCTGAATTATATTCCTTGTTTGCTCAATCTCCTCTTTCTCACCTCCCTCGCTAACCTCTAACTGTGTATATCATCTCTTTGTACTATTGCCACCACCACCACCACTGCTATTTAGGAAGCATTGCCATTTTCCAGGCACTAAACAAAGGGTTTGTGCGCACTGCTTCACTTATTGTGGAAAGAGAATTTATGTTATTTGGCTGAGGATTACATTTGTCCATAAGTACTGAAGCTAGAATTTGAAATTAGATTGCATGGTTCTAAAGACCATACTTTTAACCTTCATTATATTAAGACAATATTCCAAAAACATCTACCAAACAAAAGTCTATCTAGTTTTGTATAATTAAAAACTACAAGTCAATATTTCACTTACAAAACTTCAGACGTTTTATAATAAGCCTGAGGAAACAATTTATGTTCCTTATTTAAGAGGAAGACAGTGTTAAATTCAGTGATTTTTCTGCTATTTATTCCCTCCCCGCAGAGAATTTCAACAAAATAATACTATTTAATCAACTTGAATGTGTAAAATTTATATCCTTTACACTGCAACCTTGAATACAATTATTTGTTTTGGAACTTTATGTAATCTAATTATAACAAAATCTAAAGCAAAATAAAATTCACATTAAACATTGAAATTTACAATACATATTGATTTTTAAAGAACCAAATTTCACTATGTTTTCATTCTAGCTCTTAACATTTCTTGTACCTACAGCAGTAATTCTAAACATCTGAGATGATCAGAAACCCCATTAAATATCAGGGAGGCTTCGGATCTTCTCTTTAAAAACACACAGAAACAAAGGTACATGTATGTTTGAAAACATACCACAGTGTTTTATATAGCTTTAGGGAGGGTTGAAAATAATCCCTTTTCTAGATCATTTTCAATGAGTTTGAATTGATAGAAAATGGCAGCATCAAGATTTATTCCATATCCCAGTTGTCTGTGCAAAAGGCAAATGTCATCTTGTTGTAGAATTTAGAGTTTAACCATATATACTGTTCATTATATAAAAAATACCTGAATTGCAAGCATAAAGTACAAGAATAAAGCCTTATCAACAAGATTACTCTGGAAAGTAAGTGTCAAATAAGCAAAATCACCATGTTACCTCTCAGAAAATATAGCTTCATTATCTTCAAACTACTGACTCCAGAACTGGGCATGTAAAAGAGGTCATTTCAAACAAAAATGCTCTTATTTCTCCTGAGGAAAAAGATGAGAATGTAGGAAAGATTTTCCTGTGCACTTTTTTTTAAATGACTCTATCTACCTGTCTACAGAAGGATCTCCCTCCCTAACACCATCAGTTGTCAGACTTGTAAGAGAGAGACCTATACAATGCTATACAAATATGCATTATGTTTATGTGGAAACAAATACTTAAAGATTTAAGTCCAAAGTCAAAGGAAAATTTCAAAGAATTCCAATGTTGTCTTACTTTTCATACTTTCTGGGTGGTTTCACACAGCTTAAACAGTTGCTTATGCCAAAGCTACTGTTACACTTACCCAAAAAAGTATTTGCAAGGACCACTAGTACAGATGTGTTTAACCTTTTACCTCTCATGCCTAAATTCACATCATTTCCAATTCTTAGTTATTTTCCATTAGTTTAATTTACCGAAAGCTGATCTGAAGCGAAGAGATGATTAAACTAATCCAGGCTGAAAGAAGGTGATCTCATTATAAGTCACAGAGCCTCATTCTCACCAAGAAAAATCTAAAACTGGTGAACATTTAGATAATTTTGAAATAATTATATATTTAGAGTATGTAATGTAAAGTTGAATGTCTGACTATGGCCATCAATAGTGAACAAATTATTAGATTATTAAATATGCTAACATTTCTTTTCCTAACTTGAAGTTCTGTTTAAGTATTTCCATTGATTAATATTATTCTATCAGTGGAGTACCTAAAAACCTGGCCATTATCTTCGGAGAAAGCAGAAAGAGGAAAGCAGGCAAATGGGAAGTAAATATAAGAACAATTTCTCATGTTGACAGATTCTTCTAATATACCAACAGAGATCTAAAAGCAGTAACCATCAGTTAAATAAACAAATAGTTTAGCTTAAAACATAACTCCCAGAGCAGGTCAAATTTTCCCCAAATTTTGAGAATAGTAGATTTTAGCCTAGGGAGATTTATAATTATTATTTATCAGCTTTAGAAATAACCATTACTCATATGTATAGATGTCTACATTAAAAATCCATAGCCCTATATTTTTGCCAATATATACACAATATGTTATTATTTGTGAAACTATTGTGCTGGAGGCGGCCTGTGTCTCACCATTCCTGATTGCTGAATGCCAGTTGTTTGCCTGAAACTTGTTTTCAAATCATCTTTATATCACACTGTTTAAAGCTTCAGTCTCTTCAGACTCTCTCAGCGGATCCTCACACATCATAACTTCATGCATTTTACTTCCTCCTATTAATTTTACTTACTCTCAAATAATCTGCTCACATTTAACTCAAATCCTTCATTGCTTACTATTCCTGAGTTAATTCTTGACATAGATGTAGTATAGTTTTCTCTATTAATTAGCCTTCTGGATGTAACATTGTAGTACAAGTGCTCACCTTGTATTTCAAATATTGCCAGAAGTCCTTATAGTGAAAAATAAAGAGCCCATCAATGTTTCATGAAATTGAGTATATGGATATGGGGAAGAGTTCATAAAATTTTGCAAGTTTAAATCCACTGCATTTGGGGATGATTGAACATGGTGACTTTGACATAAGATGTGTAGAACAGATTCTATTGGCCTAAGATAAAAGCAGATATATGTGACAAAAATTGAGATTGGTGGCAGGGTGTACGACTGAATGTATTACCAATTAAATCAATTCATCTGCAGAAAGTAGCAAGAAACAGACCTTGGGAATTGGTATATAAGTTCCTCCTGTCCCTGAGCATCAGAAATACATTTGTAATATCTTATTAGGGACTAATTTTACTGCCATACCTAACCTTCGCCCACTTAAAAGGCAGCCACCACATCATAAGTATTGTAAGAAGGTAATCTAGTTTATTTATTTCCTGCCAGAATCTACTTTATTCAAGGTGAAAATAACAAAGCAAGTTGGACAAGTTCATATAGAAAGGCATGGTATCTTTCTACCCCATCCCACCATTGGAGCGTCCTTACCCACACTTCAATTATGCTATAAAATAGGCCAAGAACATGACAAGTAGACCCAGACATGTTTCTCAGAGAATCCTTATGATGCCACCACAAACAAGGACTCACTTCACATTTACCGATGCTTGGAAAATATGAGACTCTTTGGAATGCCAAACCCTTCTGCAAATATGGAGAGCCAGAAAACGATGTTATCTGGCTGAAAGAACTTTCAGAGGCTCCTGGTGTAAGACTACAGAAAAGCTGGAACTTCAGACTGGACTTAGAACTCTGAAGATATAGGGACCTTCTCTGCCAGAAATGACTGATTATAAAGCTAGAATAATCACCAGAAGAGAACAAATAGAAATCATTATCATATCATGTGAAAACAAATCTAGAAATTCTAAAAAGCTACAGAAGAAAACCCAGTGGAGAATAAAATCAAAAAATTCACAGTAGAAACCTGCTGCACTAGGACAGTGATTTTGGCCTTCAACTGCCTGCAAGGATAAGAGCATCAAACCCCCAGTGATATGGAACTTGAGCTGTAGTGTGCTATTCTCCACACAACAGCTGAGAGTTATCAGTCTTCTGGAAAAGGTAAGGGCATAAGGCACAACCAACACAGGAATGAGTGCTAATCCTCGTAGTGAAGAGCCTTAAATGTGCTGAGTGCTCATGACACTGCTGGCCTGGCAGCAGATCCCTCATCCCTGGGCAAGATGGCAACAGGGGGACGCACTGCACTGAGCACATGCAAGGCTAGTGAGACAACTGGATGGTGGAAGCCCTCCCATCCTCTTCTGGTACCTGATTTGGGGGTGAGACTAGGGAAGGCAGGCACATGTGCCATAGAGGTCAGAATGGGTACGGGAAAGGTGCTGGATCTAGAAACCTGTCAGTTTGGGGGCAGGGGAGTGGGGGGAGGCAAGAAAAGATTGGTTGGGGGTAACGGATCCTCCCAGAGCATGTGGAAGTTTGGGTTGAAAAAACATCTGGTTTGGCCATGTGTGAAAACAACTATAAATCCCAGGGAAGGAAAGGACGGCTCTCTTGCCCATCTTGCGAACAAACCGGTCAGTGGTGGCAGGACCTTCTGGCCCTGAAGGCACACAGCCAATGGCAGCAGCAGCCCCACATGCAGGTTTGAGGAGTGAGCCTGAGGCCTAAATGACCACTCAGCAGTCGCCTGTGGCTCCCAAGGTACAGTACTTTGAATGGGAGAAAGAACCCTGGACACTGCCTTTGGTCTGGCTGAGGATGGCTGGGTTTTCCTCTGGGTTTCTATGAGGGGATGGACTTTGAGACAAGAGCCTGCCATTCTCCCAGATTGTGTGGCATTTGAATAAATACCTCTTCCATTTCTCAACAACTTCTGCCTCCATAATTTGCCTTTGGTGACAGCAGTCACCTGAACCACCACTTTGGTTAGGTAACACTCATAGGAGCTGATTGGTACATGGCAGCAGATTCAGCAGGAAGAAATTGGATGAAGGGAACAGAGAAGGAAATGAATGTCACAGGGATAATCTGCGTTTGCTCTAATGCATTTTAACTTACACGAATATAAAAATTTCTACTTTTTCATATTATTCTTGTTCCCTAACAGAGTCTATCTACTCTCACAGTTTTGAGTACACACTGCATGCTGAAGACTCTCTACACCTGTTCTATGTCTAATTCTCTAAGTTGTTTATCCAGCTGTCCAACATTGACAGGTGGCTTTCTCAGTCATAACAAAATTAGTATTTCTGTGACTGACCTCTTCACGTGTTATTCCTTTCACCATGCCCATTTCTAAATGCTCCTTAACATCAATTTGGGTCCTCCAAGAAGCTTATTCCACCTTGGGACTAGAAATGTAGGAGCTTTATTGGGAGACACACCTATAAAGGAGGGATGGAGATGGCATAGGCTGGGAGATCCTTTAGACCACAGAGCAGGTCTGACACTGAGAGGAGAGGGTAGAGGAAGAATTGGAAGGGAGGAGCCACATACTGTAGTGCTCTGAATGTCTTATCCAGACCAGCAGTTCTTGAGCAAAAATAATCCGTGGAAGAGTTCCAGACCAGGAAGGAATGACCTAGCTCTACTCCTAACATGGTGATTGGCATTACTGCTAGGGGCTCATGAATCCCTTGCCAGGCCAGGTGCAAAGGTACTATAGTTGGAGCTATCCATCACTACGTAACCTGTAACAGGTACTCTGGAGAGGGCATCAGTTTGATGCATCTCCATTGCTCTCACACCTCTAATTTTCTCCCTCACTTTATGGCCCTGCCGTCCTTCCAATTTACTCACATTAGGAAACAGTCACTCTCAACTCCCTTCTCTCTTTGTACCTCCTAGATCCATTAAAATTGCTTTTAAGCATTTCTTGAATCCATCTTCTCTTCTCTATTCCATACTTCAATTGTCCCTGCTCAAGTCCCCTATCCCTTTCTGCCTGCACTACTATCACAGATTCTAACTTCTGTACTCATTTTAGTCCCCTCAAATCCACCCTACACAGAGCACTGCCAGAGGGACCTAAATAGTTAAAATAAAGCCCTTCTATATCCCCCATTTCCAACATAAAAAAAATCATCCACATTCTTACCAGGATGTACCAAATCCTCAAAACCTAGGACTCCTGCCTTTCTCTCCAACACTATCTCTATTTCTTACTCTATAATCCAGAGATGTTAAATGCTATTTTGCGCCCCCATGTCTTTGCTCTCTTTTTCCTTTCTCTGCCTAGCATTTTTTCTCATCTCTTCACGTCAAGCTCACTCCTTGGAATGTTAATTCCTTCAGATTCAACTCAAGCATAATCTAATCTAGGAAACCTTCCCTGACCACACTGGGTCATGTGTAAACTCTCTGGTTCATATAAACACATGTGCTTTCTAGATTACATTATAATTATTTGCATTTCAAGCCTCCAAAAAGTCTTTTTTTCAAGGCAGTTGCTCCTCTTTGAGCAAAAACTTCAAGGTTTCTTATTCATTCATATGCTCACCATGCTTAGGAAAGTACCAGTCTATAGATACTCAATAAATATGGTAAAATAATTTATGAGAAGTAAAAAGAAAAGAAATTCTACCCCAAACTATTGAATGACAATTCTGTTTCAAGTGCCAAAATGTTTTACCTCCTTTAATTGTTTCAACAACCACTAGAAAATTAACTCTCAGTGAGGTAAAATAAGGTTCTGAGGTATAACCAGTCATTTCATTCCATAGGCTCTTTTCCATGATGCCCCCCTTCATAGTCCAGTTTAATCCCAAAGGGTAAATTCCATACTATAATCAACTCTAAATGCACTCAAAGTGGTATTGTTCTCTCTCAGACCCCTCCCTCACACAGAGTGCCACAACACAGCAAAGAGAGTTACCCTGCCTTGGTGAATACCTAAGGCTTCCCTCTTATGATGTAACAGGTGCACCAAGACAAAGAAACATGGCCCAAATGAAAGAACAGATCAAAACTCCAGAAAAAGAACCAAGCAACAAGGAGATAGCCAACCTATCAGATGCAGAGTTCAAAACACTGATAATCAGGACACTTATAGAAATTATTGCGTACAAATGTAAAATAGAGGAAGAAGTGAAGGCTATACAAAGTGAAAAAAAGGAAAGCATACAGGGAACCAACAGTGAAGGGAAGGAAACTGGGACTAAAATCAATGTTTTGGAACAGAAGGAAGAAATAAACAGTCAACCAGAACAGAATGAAGACACAAGAATTCAAAAAAATGAGGAGAGGCTTAGGAACCTCTGGGACAACTTTAAAGGTTCCAACATCTCAATCATAGGGGTGCCAGAAGGAGAAGAGGAAGAGCAAGAAATTGAAAACTTATTTGAACAAATGATGAAGGAGAACTTCCCCAACTGGCAAAGGAAATAGACTTCCAGGAAGTCAAGGAAGCTCAGAGAGTCCCAAAGAAATTGGACCCAAGGAGGAACACACCAAGACACTTCATAATTAAATTATCCAAGATTAAAAAAAAAGAGAGAGAATCTTTAGAGCAGCAAGAGAAAAGGAGTTACCTACAAAGGAGTTCCCATAAGACTGTCAGCTAATTTCTCAAAAGAACCCTCACAGGTAAGAAGGGGCTGGAAAGAAGTATTCGAAGTCATGAAAGGCAAGGACCTACATCCAAGATTACTCTATCCAGTAAAGCTATCATTTGGAATGGAAGGGCAGATAAAGTGCTTCCCAGATAAGGTCAAGTTAAAGAAATTCATCACCACCAAGCCCTTATTATATGAAATGTTAAAGGGACTTATCTAAGAGAAAGAAGATCACAAATTATGAACAGTAAAATGACAACAAACCCACAACTATCAACAATGAACCTAAAAAACAAAACCAAATACAAACTAAGCAAACAATTAGAATAGGAACAAAATCACAGAAATGGAGATCACATTAAGGGTTATCAGTGGGGAGGGGTCAGGGAGAGAATAGGTTAAAGGATACAGGGAATAAGAAGCATAATTCATAGCTACAAAATAGACAGGAGGCAGTTAAAAACAGGGTAGGAAATGGAAAGCCAAAGAACTTATATGTATGACCCATGGACATGAACTAAGGGGGTGGAATACTGGTGGGAGGGGAGGTGCAGGGTAGAGGAGGATGAAGGGGAGAAAAAAAATGAGACAATTGTAATAGCATAATCAATATACTTTAAAAAGATGTATTCTGTAGTAAAACAGATGTACTAGAAAACTCAAATAATTATAAACCATTTCATTCCTCTTCTGTATATCACTCCAACGGGGAAACTATCTTTGGAAGAAGAAAGGGACGTTCTTAGGAAGAATATACTTGATATCTGGAGGTATCAAAAATGTTGCAATGTGGAAGGATCCAGTTCAGTGCATTTGATTTACTGCATAGACTTATCATCATTTCAACTGTTTTCTACATATTTCCTGAAAATATAAAGCTTGGGAAATGTCTTGTTTCTTTGTGCCTTCTTACTTCGTACAAAAGTCAGTTGCAGTGTGAAACTGTGCAGTCCTTTAGCAATTCATCAAGATGGCTAATGAACTCAGAATTGTTGCTGTACTCTATTTGTTTTTTTTTTTAATACCCTATTCATTGGTTTTGTTGGACAAAGAATTTGAAGCCGATTTATGCCTCTTTTTAATCCAAATCTTGGCACCTTCGAAATTTTACCAGATCTTTCAGAGAAATTTAAAATCAATTTGAGGGAAAGTCTACACTGAAAGAGCAAGTCTGGACCTGCCCAATTATTCAGAGAATGTTCAACCATGGAAAGGCTGGCTGAGGATGTGCACAATTTGTGCAGGTATAAGGGTATTATAACGCTCCATTCTGTGGCAGAAATAAAGTAGGGATCTGGTTCCTTCTGTGGACATTTCTATTTTAATTATTTCTGTCCTTTTGTTAATAAAAAAATCAAAATAAATTATTTACATTTTTGTTAAAGCTTAAGAAGAAAGATGATGAATAATAATAACTTGAGGATGTTTCATCTATTGTGGTTTTCTGTTGATAAGATTTATAAGGCTATTTTACCCTGAATTCTTATTGGAAGCATTAAAAATTGCTCTCAAAACTTTCTGCCTATATTTAAAATATAATGACTGTCCATTTAAATAATTCATTCCATGTAAACAAATTTAATATTTGCTAACATGCTTGGGATGCAGTGATGGCACATTCTCTGGGGCTCATGCTGGGCCTATTTGTGCTGTACAGACAGAGGTTGTCATTGGTTAAAAAAAAAAAAGAGCATCAAGATGACATGACAAATGTGTCTCTAACATTTAAGAGTTAGGCAGTTCTTTCTATTATGCATTTCAGTGGCCCATCAATTGTTTTAGAGCTTGCCTTGCCACTTTGCAATTGAACAAATATAACAAACCATATCTGAGGTAGAAAAACATATTGTTCTAATACATAAGCTTTTCTTTTGAAGTTGCCAGATATTTCTAACCAAGTTTTAACAGGATTCCAGAAGTGACTACCCAATGGGCATCAAAAGTTTGAGAACTAGTCAGCTGTCCATGGATTAAATCACTTTTCTGCCATATGTTGACTTATGAACACCAACCAACTTCTAAGCATTCTCCTGAGCTGTATCAGATTGTACTCTCAACTGCTCCTGAGCAAATAATGTTGTATTTCTGATAAGCTTATTCATCTCTTCATTAGCTTCATATTAAGAGTGGTCCTCATTAGGCTGAAGAACCACACTACCTATGAAAACATCACACTAGCACAACAAAAAAAACACCTGATTTTCTGAAGCATACAGGGATTGGCAAAAGTGGGCTTACAGTTTCTTGTATGGAGAATAATACAATAGTAAATAGCAATACAAGAATAAACTCTTTCACATACTCACAACTGTAAACCTACTTTTGCCCACACCAAAGGTACCATCGTTAATGTAAAAGAGGTTACTCTTTCAAGTTATATTATTTTCTTATAACATATTTCAACAAAAATTGAGGATATGGGGTGGTAGTACACTTGCCAAGAAAACAATCATAGGCCCATAAAGTTATCACATATAAACAAGGAAACTAGACAGTTACCATTGAATAAAATCTGCATTTATATGAACTAATTATCACATAGTCATTTACAGCAATAAAAGAAGTTTCACTAATGATTGTCATCATGAGTTAAATGAGCACCATAACTACAGGGTTTTTTTTTTCTGGCTGAAAATATAAATTTTTAAATTCTACACCTAGGGTTTAAAATATGGTCCTTTTATCATTGACTTATGTAAAGTCAAAAACACAAATTTATTGAGGCACAAAAAGTCCAGGATATCTTAACAGGTAATCAAGACAGGATGTCATGATATGTTAAATCCTTAATTTTGGGACACAATTACCAATTTTTAAAAATGAGCTTTATTATATCTTGGCAGTAGAATAATATTTTCATATTTTAGATGAGATTTTGTCCAATAAAAACTCAAGATGTTTAAGTAAACCAAAGCTAAAGCAGCATTAGAGACTAAAATAAAATAAGCACTTTTGAGTGTTTTTTTAGTATGTTACGGATGATCAACATTTGCTACTGTACTGCTTTCTTGTACTAAAAATAAACTGATTTCAATTTATTACCTATCCTTTATTTATTTCATGTTCTTTTAAGAGCAGTAGTCATTGAGTAATTGTAATAAAATCAGATAATCATACATTTCTTCCAGGAATTGTATTCCTTATATAATGTGGTTTACTTGAAACCTCTTTCATAACATAGTATTAATGAACATTCTACCATATAAGGTACAGACCCTAATTCCCAAGAAATAATTATTCAATTCATAATAAAAGAAACTTAATAAACACACTTGCAAGTAAGAGAACTTTAAGCACAAAAAAATGAACTTCAATTATGCTGGGGCAGAGGGAAGTATAATATGGACTATGCACAGACTTATACATCTGGATTCATTCAAGATGCAAAAATTTGTCACAACTGCCTTCAAAGTGTCATCTATAACGTGTGTCCCTTTACACTGGAGAGGAACAGAGCTGGGACACTGAGCAATGTAAAAGCAAGCAACAGCAGTATTCGTATGCCATGCACCATGCAAACTGCATGTGGGAGCAAAGAGTGTTACATTAGTTTGGTGTATATAAACTCAGAAATTTGAGTAAGCACTATTAGCCAAACAACTGCCAAGGATAAAAATGTCCTACAGACAGTCTTCTATGTCCCCTTTCCTTGGCTTTGGGGACCACTAACTTTAATTTGCGTTTTATCTAATTCAATATCACTTGAAAAATTGTTTAAAAATCCAACTGCATAAAGCACTGTTAGTCTCTTAAGAAAATTCAAAGAAATGTTAAATATAGTCCCTGACTTCAAAAAGTTTAAAAATAGGAGACAGAATTCACTTCCAGCTGAGGGAAGTCCTCACAGGTGAGGAACTAATAAGACAGAAGCTAAGAATTTAAGCCCCTGGACCAAAGGTTCTCAAATGTCTGCACATTGGAATCATCTGCACAGCTCCAGAAAACACTGAGGTCTGGGCCCCATGCCCATAAATCCTGATTAGTCTAGGAGTTTGAGGACTTTTAACTGTTGCCTAGGTCATCTTACTACTCAGACAACTTTAAAACGATTGCTCCAGGTCCTTCATTTATTTCAGTCATTCTCAACCGTGGCTGATTTTGCCCCCAAGGGAACACCTGGCAAAGTCTGGACACATTTTGGATTTTTCAGCTGGGGAACTGCTACTAGCATCCATTGAGTACAGGCCAGAAATGCTGGTGAACATCCTGTAATGCTTGTGACATCCCCCATAACAAAGAATCATCAGACTAAGAGTGGCAAGGTTGAGAAGTCCCAATTCATTTATTCAAGAACCATGAGCCACAGAACCTAACTGTGCCAGACCCTGTGCCAGGTTCTGGGAACCCAGAAACAAAGGACACAATCTCTGTCTTCTAGAATTACCACCCACAAGCAAGGACAGCAAAGCATTCCTCAAAGGACAGGGGATAGAACTGATCACAGGGGAATGTGTGAAATGAAAAACAGCGCCTAAGCTTGTCAGGAGGGTGAAGGGGAGCTTCTAAAAGGAGAGCACTCTCCATTAGCATCAGCTGTTGGCAATGGCTGGGACACTGACTGCTGGACTCATATGTTCTGGGTTCGAATCTTCACTTTACCACACAAACTAGCTGTGCCTTTGGACATTAAAGAACTTCATTGTGCCTCAGTTTTTTCATCTGTAAAATCCAGAAAATCATTCTCAAAATGTAAGTTGGTTGAGCTATTATATCGGAAGGACTTAAAATTGGTGCCAAGCATATAGAGATAGTTAATACTTCAGCTATTATTATTGTGATTTTTATTACATTTTTATTGAAAGATGTATAGAAGTTAGTCAAGTACAAAAGATAATTCCAGGCAAAGGGGAAATTAGTTGCAAAAATAATCGGAAGCAATGACATACCATTTTGAGAGAACCACACTAAGTTCACTATTGCTCGGCATAACAAATGAGTTGGGGCTTAGCAAGAATTGAACGTGGAGAGGTAGGTCAGTATAGTAGACTGGCAGCAAGAACTGCCCAATTTTGCCCTGCCCTGTATCCATAAGCTTTGCCATGTCAATTTGTAATTATTCCCATCACAAGTCCATTTCCCTGCCCTTTATATATGGTTAACTTTATGTCTTACTTTTGCTAGTGAAGTCCCACAGAAGTGGCAATGTGCCAGGCCCAAACCAGGCCTCAAGAGGCCTGTGAATTTCCACACTCTCTCCTGGAACCTTGCTCAAGAACCAGAAAACAGCCTGGCTGGTGTAGCTCAGTGGATTGAGTGCGGGCTGGGAACCAGAGGGTCCCCGGTGAGGGCCATGTGAGAGGCAACCATACATTGCTCTTTCTCCCTCCCTTCTCCTCTCTCTGAAAATAAATAAATAAAATCTTAAAAAAAAAAAAAAAAAAAAAAAAGAACCAGAAAACAAGCTCCAGCTAGCCGGATGGATAAGGAGTCTTTTGGCATAACTGCTCTGTCACACTAGCCAAAAGTCAGCCATCAGACCCCTGCCAGCTAGGCACAGGTGCATGAGACTTATGTAAGCTAAGCCTGAGCAATATCAGCAAAATTCTACAGCTGACCTGTAGACTCATAAAGAATAAATGTTTGTTGTTTTGAGCCACTATACTTTTGGATTGTTTGCTATGCAGCATCCTTGTAGCAGTAAATAACTGAGACAGAAATAGCCAGATTATGGGTTATATGATGGAGTTCGAAGTTGAAACTTCAACCTTGATGCTCATGAGTAGTCACTGAACGACATTCAGCAGGAGACATTTATAAATATTTTTAAGAAAAACAATGCTCTGGCAGCAATATGAAAAAGGATCACAATGGGGCAAACCTAGCATTGCAGCTGGAGAGATTAAAAGAATTTGATGTCCCAGTTGCCATTGGCTATCATTGCTAATCACAGAGAATTAACAGCTATGATTAAGAACAAACTAACAGTGACCAGAGGGGAAGGAGAAGGGGTTAATGTGGGGAAAAGGGGGAAGGGTTGTCAAGGAACATGTATAAAGGACACATGGACAAAGCCAAAGGGGAGTAGTATCAAGGGTGGGAGGTGGGGATGGGTGGGGTGGGAGGGAGTGGTGCAGGGGGATGGAGACAACTGTACTTGAACATCAATTTAAAAATTTACCAGTGGAAAAAATAAGATAATTATATTTTTAAAAAAGCTATGAAAAGATCTCAAATTTTTAATGGGAATGTAGAGTTTAAAAATTATGATCTATATAATACTGATATACCCCCCAAAAAAGTTCTAGAAAACTATTAAAATCTCCGAGACCATTTTATGCCCAGTTAACCTTTCATTCTTTTTTGATAGAATTACTAAAATGGTAAAATTGGGGTTGATAACAGACACACTATATCTTAACTCATGCAGAGCTCAGATGACCATCTTTTGGTGATGATAGGAAAAGACTTCTTCTGTGAATGGGAAGATAACTTGTAAGTTCCGTTTCAACTCTGCTAGTATTCTACTGGGAAGAGGAGGTAAAATATTTGGAACTGCATGCATTCTTTTGTTTATAATAGTTGCCATAAAATTTAGAAACTACCTTTGCACTCTGAAACAAGCAAGACATGAATTATAAAAACCAGTCTAAATACCTTACATATACCCCTCCAGAATAACTCTATAAGATTTATAGATAAAGTACCATTGATCACATTTTACAGAAAAGTCAGAGAATATGTGACTCCCGGGTTCTTAATCAGAATAGAAAGCAGAATAGAAAATAGAACTGAAGTCTCAGTAACTTCCATTAAATATCTATGCCTGCTTCTTGCTTCAATACACTTAGCCACAACATTCTTTTAGTTTTAGGAAATAATCACTTAGCCATCGCCTATATTATAATAAATAGTTTTGAGCCCCTTCTTTTCTCAGATCTTTTTTCATTCCATTTCTATTTCAATTTGCTACCCAGGCCAATTCTGTTTCATTTCCTTAAGTTTTCCTCTTCTCTTTTTAAGTTTCTCCTGACTTTCTTCCTTTCCAGCTGCTCATAATGTGAATCTGCTTCTTCTCCCAGCCAATTCCCAAACCGAGTATTCAAAGTCAGTTTCTACATGGAACACAAACCTCAGCCATCGGAGAGCCTTTAAAATGTCCATATGCAGTCAGAAATAATTTCTCGACCATTTGTTCTGTTTCAATGTTTCCAAAATGACTGTCATAAATCTGTGAATCATGTCTAGAACACTTTTTTTTCAGACCATGGTTTCTTTTATGACTTTCAAAGTCTTGGATAATTTACTGCCCATCCCCTTCAAACTACCTGCATCTCTCGTGGCAGCAAGTGACACAAACCGCACAAGCATTACGGCACATGTCTCCCGTAGGGAAGGGGCTCCCTGTGCGTAAAGTTTCTCATGGACTAACCTTTCTTAAAGGATAGAGATTTCTTAGTCCCTTTTCAAAAGGAATAAAAATAAAATTTATTAAGAATTAACAGATTTTATTGTCCTCAAAATGTTCCCTACTACTAATTCTTATTCTCCTAATTTTAGAGTCAATAGAATAGTTAAAAATAAAATATTCAATAAGTGTCCAAGACCCAAAAATATTCTTTGTAAGTTAGTAATACAGTAATCAACTTTACTCATAGTTACTTAAGATCATGAAAATAATGTACAGAGGGTAGGTATATCTATAATATAAAGAATATGGAGTCATTACTATCTTTCATTTTTTAAGTTTAATTTTTATTATGAAAGCAATATATGTTTTTATATATTCACAATACAAGGAAAGGTTAGGAAGAAAGATCAAAAAGGCTAATGACAACTACTAAAAGGTTAATATTTTTCTAGTCCTTTTTCAATAAATACATTTACATGATTGTGCTATATGTCAGGTTCTATAATGTTTTTATTTAAAAATACAGTATATTATCCCATTTGAGCATAGTTTTATTAAAATAACATATTGAATATTTAAAATGTTCCAGGTTCTGTGCTAAGAGATCCACATAAGTAGATTAATTTAATCATCACAGCCACCTTTTCAGGTAATTAAACATCCCAATTTTTTAAACTTTAAGGCAATTATTGTCCTAATTTTATAAATAGATAAACTATAGCATAAAGATATTACCATTCTGCCCATGTTTCCTATTTTTTAACTATGTAGAAAAATTTAACTGAGGTGCTTATTAAAAATGCAAATTCACATACCTCTACTCTAAAACTTGAATCAAAATATGAGGAATTATGTTATCAACTAGTATCCCAAATGATTTTTCTGCTCTACTGAAATGTGAGAACTATTGAAGTTTTGTAATGACTTCTAGATTTGACTCATCTAGCTATAACCAACAGCATATTTATGCCATTCATTTTTTTCAGGCACTTACTTTGAACCATGTGTAGGGGCATTAAAGTCTTGCATACGATTATGTTAGGGAGATTGAAAGAAAATTATCCCAGGGGAGAAAATAAATTAGTTTACTGCTTCCACCTGGGATACTTACAGGTGATCAAATTGAACTGCATCCTCCCAGTACAGTCTCTATTTTACTGTCTTTTATCTCAACTTCCAAAATTATTTCAATTTTAGTTGCTTCTACCTAAGTTCTTTAATTTTATCTAGTTGGTGTGACTGCATACTTTATTTTCTTCTTGAGGTTAAAAATAATTTACTACCAAAACAGTGATCATGGAGACATTTCTCACCAGCCATGTCTGAATTTTTCAGGAGAAAAGGAAGTTTGGACATTTAGTAGTTAGTGCTTTTATCCAGGACCGCATTACTTCTGGAGTTCACACACAAACACAAACACAAACACACACACACATACCACCTCTATATTTGCTACACTGTCCACATATTCATATTGTAGAAGTGATTCTGCTTTATAATACAAATCATCTGAAAGAAGGTGGCACCCTTAGTTTGTCACCCAAACTAAGTTAAATGTCCTAATAGATCTAATTTAGAATAAGATCCAATACATCTTGTAGTAAAATTGAAGCACTGGTCTCAGATCAATTTGGCGGCTGTTGCTAATTTGATTTACTATACTGAAAATCAGCAAGCTATCTCAGCTCCTCGGGCTTTCCTTTTTACTATAGGGTTAGACATATCATTTCTAATGAAAATCCGTTCCTTGTGATACAGCATGTCAACACGAACAATCAACCCAAAAGTAATAGAATCACTCAGCAAATTCTGTAATACATATCTCCTCCTGAAATATTGTCCCTAAATATGTGCAGTAGAGTACAGCACTTTTAGTCACAAATTATTTTAGAGCATATCTCACATCTCAATTCTTAATTTTAAGTCAGAGCTCATTTGACTGAAAAGACTTATTCAAGAAATATTTCTAAGAAAAGTACTTAGGTAATTTCTTTTCTGAGCCCTTGAGGGGTTGTATATAAAAGTTTATCTTTACAGTTTCAGGGAAGTCTGAGGTCAACCTGGTTCTTGTTTCTTGGTACATACTTATTTTTAAAAATATTTTTATTTAAAAATTTAAATAATCAAATAATAAAAAATTAAATATTTTGTTATTTTTTTAGTTATTCAAGTACAGCTCTCTCCATTTTCCCCCCACCACCCCAGCCATCCCCACTCCTCACCCTTGATCCTACCTCTCTTTGGTTTTGTCCATGCGTCCTTTACACATGTTCCTGAAAACCCTCCCCTCTTTCTCTTCCATTATCCCCTCCCACCTCCCCTCTGCTTATTGCCAATTCATTCTTAATTTCAATGCATCTGGTTATATTTTGCTTGCTTGTTTGTTTTATTGATTAGGTTCCACTTATAGGTGAGATCATACGGTATTTGTCTTTCACCACCTGGCTTACTTTACTTAGCATAATGCTCTCCAGTTCCATCCATGCTGTCACAAAGGGTAGGAGCTCCTTCTTTCTTTCTGCTGTGTAGTATTTCATCATGTCAGTGTACCATAGATTTTTGATCCATTCATTTACTGATGAGCACTTAGATTGCTTCCAGCACTTGGCTATTGTAAATTCTGTTGCTATGAAACAGCATTAAAATGAAAAGAGAATCAACCATATGGGAAAACATGTTTGCCAATGATACCTCAGACAGGGGTTTGACCTATAAAATATATAAAGAACTCACATGACTCCACTCCAGGAAGACAAACAACCCAATTAAAAAATAGGCAAAGGACTTGAACTGACACTTCTCCAAGGAGGACATACAAAGGTCCAGAGACATACGAAAATATGTTCGGCATCACTAGCCATCAGAGAGATGCAAATTAAAACCACAATAAGATACCACTTCACACCAGTCAGAATAACCACCATAAAGAAATGATAGTCATCATAAACAAATGATGGAGAAAAGGGAACCCTACTGCATTGTTGGTGGGAATGCAGACTGGTGCAGCCACTATGGAAAACAGTATGAAATTTCCTCAGAAAAACTAAAAATTATGACCCACAAATTCCACTGTTGGGATTATACCCTAAGACCCCTGAAACTCCAATTCAAAAGAACTGATGCACCCCAATGTTCATAGCAGCACAATCTTGGTACATATTTCTTAATGGTTGTAGCATTGTTGCTATAGGTCAGTAATGCAAATATTTTCCTATCATATTACTAGGTATGAGTTAGGTTTTAGCTAAAGTATGATTAGTACTTCCAACAGGCAAGTCAAATTTGTTTTGGTCAATTATTTTTTTGGCTTAGAAATGTTTTCTTCCTCACCTATAAGTGGAACCTAATTAACAATACAAACAAACAAGCAAAATGTAACCAGAAACATTGAAATTAAGAATGAACTGACAGTAACCACAGAAGAGGTGGGAGGGGACAATGGGGGTAAAAGGGGAAAGGGTCATCAAGGAACATGTATAAAGGACACATGGACAAAACCAAAGTGGGGGTAGTATCAAGGGTGGGAGGTGGGGATGGCTGGGGTGGGAGGGAGTGGGGGGGATGGAAACAACTGTACTTGAACAACAATAAAAAATAATATTTAAAATAAAAATATAAAAAATAAAAAAAGCTGAGTGAAACTGCATTAATAAAATCTCAGTAAATAGCACAAAAAAAAGAAATGTTTTCTTCCTTTATGCTTTAATCATAGCTTTTATCATATTGATTTTATTCCTATATCAGAAACACCATGTAGTTCTGGAGAATATTTTTGTGTTTTTTTCCCCTATATACTTTTCATCTTTTAGCTCTCTACTATAGCTGACACATATAGAAGAAACACTGGTCTTCAAATATAATTCCAGTATCAAAAATTTAGAAATGTAGTATAAGTATTACAATTTCAAAACAGTTCTCAAAGTAATCTAAAAGCTTGAACTTGGAATTTTTGCATATATAAGCACTCTTACTAGGAGTTTAAGTAATGTTAAGTAATATAAAATTTCCTATTACTTCTCAGTATGTTAAAGTTTCTATATGAAATGGCTTAATATTACTCTCACTATCAATGGCCACTGAGATTATCAAACGTAGAACAATGTGACATCTTGATTAAAAATCTATAATTTTTGATCTATCTAGGCTTAATATATCTTATTATGGAGTAAGTCATTTCATCAGCCCAAGAGGGGGAAATTTATTATACAGGTAAATTTTTAATTCTTGCAGAGAAAATCTAAGTAATAGATGTCCTTAGAAATATTGTCAGTCTCAATATATATAGTTACAACTTCAGCAGTAAAACAAATGAACAGTCTCTCAGTTCACATATACTGATAAGAAGTTTATAGTTCTCAATTTTTTTTGCTCTCAAAAAGGAAGTACTTATGAGGGACTATATTTAAATCCCTACAATTCGTAATTGTGATTATTTTCTCTGACCCTTAGAGTTAGGTAGTAGAAGAGTTCACAACATTCTTTAGAGATAAGTGCAAAAGCAGATAGTCAAATTAGCATCCAAATGGTAATTTAAAGTCCCTATTTTTACTAGAATAAAATAAGTATTCTTCATAACAAACAAGAGAATTGATGGTAACAAGGAAAGAAGTTTAAGTTGACATTTTACAATGGTCTGTTCTTGGTAAGCCAAGGAAGCGTTTTGGGAAATTTACTTTGCAATAAATAAAAACACCTAGTTTTGAGAGACTTTAATGGATACACTATAAAACAAGACAACCAAAACAAACTTTAAGGTGGTAAAATATTTAGGGAACACTATATGCTACATCTCAGATTCAGAATTTAAGAGTATTAAGGCTCTGAAAAGTACTGTGATACCAAACAAAAAACTTATTGAACTCAATATTTCCGAAACATATAAGCATAGACAATTTTTGTTTTGTTACATATTCGGTAATAACTTGAGAAAAATTATTCCATAAAACGTTCATCTTTAAAAATCTGACCTAAAGGTTATACTAATTGCACACTAAACTGGAAAATTGGGGAGAGTTTAATAAAGGAACTATTTGAAAATGTGTGTATGAGATTAAAGAAGAGATGGTGCATTTCTGGGGTCTAGCAACATCAAGGGACCATTAGCTAACATGGAGGAACCAGAGAGAGGATAAAGACTAGATCCCAGAAAGGGTGACTATTACACGGAGCTGTGGCCTTTCATAGAGCAGCCTAGGCAACCCAATGAGATGCAAAGAGGAAGCTAGGTTAATAAATTCACAGATCCACTTTCATCTCACTCTCTGGTTGCCTTCCATTGGCCCCCATTGCCCAAACTCAACTACAGCCAGGGAGCAAAGGACTACAATAATTCTGTCTCTAAAGTTTACCCTTGGGTGAAGAGGTGAGGAGATTAATAAATACAAATAGGTAGTTTCAGAACAGCCATGGAGATATAAAGTACAGTATAGGAAATGGAGTAGCCAAAGAACTTATATGCATGACCCATGGACAAGAACAATGATGTGGGGAATGCCTACTGCAATAGGAAAGCAGAGCAGACACAAGATCCTGCAGCAGCTGACAGCCAAGAAGTTGTAGCAAAAAGGTAAATATGCAAACTGAAATGCAGTTCCATTAAGGCTCTGATAGGAGTATAACTAAATTGCCTTGATTTACAGGAGGAAAAAATAACCTTCTGGGAAAGCCAAAAAGAGCCATTTGAACAGAGTTGTGTAGAAAATATTTTCCAGGTGGAGTGGCTGGCAAAGCCAAGGAGTGCATTTCAGGAAGAGGGAACATGTGAGCCAGAAAGGGATGTGTGAAAAAGAAGGCATATTTTGTGCGGGGATTGGTACGATGAAGTTCTGAAGTGTTGATTTGGTGGGGCATGTTGTGGAGCTCCGGTACCTAAAAATGAAAAGACTGGTTAGGAACTTGCCATAATTCGACTCTGGAATTTGTTTCACATCTCAAATTTTTTTAATTGTTGTTCAGTTACAGTTGTCCCCATTTTCCCCCAGTTGCTGTCCCCTGCCCTGCCCAGCCCACCCCCTCTTCCACATTCAATCCTTACCCCCATTGTCTTGACCATGGGTCCTTTATACATTTTCCTTGATTTAACCCTTTCCCTATTTCCCCCATTATCCTCTTTCCCCTCCTCCTCTGGTAACTGTCAGTTTGTTCTTTATTTCAAAGTCTCTGGTTCTGTTTGGTTCACTTTTTGTTCTGTTGATGGGTTCCACTTATAGGTGAGATCACATGGTATTTGTCTTTTACCACCTGGATTATTTCACTTAACATAATGCTCTCCAGTTCGATCCATCTTTGCTGTCACAATGGGTAGGAGCTCCTTCTCTCTTTCTGCTGCATAATATTCCATTGTGCAAGTGTACCGCAGTTTTTTTATCCACTCATTTACTGATGGACACTTAGGTTGCTTCCAGCACTTGGCTATTTTAAAAAATGCTGCTATGAACATTGGGGTGCATAGGTTCTTTTGAATTAGTGTTTCAGGATTCATAGGGTATAATCTGAGCAGTGGAATTGCTGGATCAAAAGGCAATTCCATTTTTAGTATTTTAAGGAAATTCCATACTGTTTTCCACAGTGGCTGCACCAGTCTGCATTCCCACCAACAGTGTACTAGGCTTCCCTATTCTCCACAGCCTCTCCAGCACTTGTTGTTTGTTGACTTGGTTATGATGGCCATTCTGACTGGCGTGAAGTGGTATCTCATTGTGGTTTGGATTTGCATCTCCCTGATGGCTAGTGATGTTGAGCATTTTTCATGTGTTTATGGGCCCTTTGTATGTCCTCCTTGGAGAAGTGTCTGTTCAGGTCCTTTGCCTATTTTTTAATTGGGTTGTTTGTCTTCCTGGAGTGGAGTTATGTGAGTTCATTATATATTTTGAAGATCAAACCATTATCCAAGCTATCATTAGCAAATATATTTTCCCAGACAGTTGGTTCCCTTTTCATTTTGCTAATGTTTTCTTTAGCCATACAGAAACTCTTTATTTTAACGAAGTCCCATTTGTTTATTCTTTCCTTTATGTCCCTTCATCTAGGGGACATATCAGTGAAAATATTGCTGCATGGAATATCTGAGACTTTCCTGCCTATGTTCTCCTCTAGGACTTTTATTGTGTCACAATTTATATTTAAGTCTTTTATCCACCTTGAGATTATTTTTGTGTATGGTGTAAGTTGGTGGTCAAGCTTCATTTTTTTGCATGTAGCTGTCTAGATTTCCCAACATCATTTGTTGAAGAGACTATTTTTACTCCATTGTATGCTCCTGTCACATTTGTCGAATATTAATTGACCATAGAGACATGGGTTTATTTCTGGGCTCTTATTCTCTTACATTGGTCTATGTGTCTGTTCTTATGCCAGTACCAGACTGTTTTGATTAGAGTGGCCTTGTAGTATAGTTTGACATCAGGTATTGTGATGCCTCCTACTTTTTTCTTCTTTCTCAAAATTGCTGAGGCTATTTGGGGTCATTTATGGTTCCATATTCATTTTTGTAATGTTTGTTCTATATCTGTGAAACATGTCATTGGTACTTTAATAGGGATTGCCTTGAACCTATAAATTGTCTAGGGTAGTATGGACATTTTGATGATGTTCCAATTTATAATTCTACTGATCCATAAATACAGTATATGCTGCCATTTATTGTGTCTTCCTTAATTTCTTTCTTCAGTGTTCTGTAGTTTTCTGTGTGTAGGTCTTTTACCTCCTTGGTTAGGTTTATTCCTAGGTACTTAATTTTTCTTATTGCTATAGCAAATGGGATTTTTTCCCCTAATTTCTCTTTCTGTTATTGTGTTGTTGGTGTACAAAAATGCCTTCAATTTCTGAATATTGATGTGGTATTCTACTGTTTTTCCAAATTCACTTACTAGGTCAAATAATTTTTGGTGGAGTCTATAGGATCTTCTATGTATACTATCATGTCGTCTGTAAACAATGACAGTTTCACTTCCTCCTTTCCAATTTAGATGCCTGTTATTTCTTTTTCTCGTCTGATCACTGTGGATAGGACTCCCAATATTAGGTTGAATAGACGTGGTGAAAGCAGACATACTTGTCTTGTTCCTGATATTGGTGGGATAGCTTTTAGTTTTTGCCCATTGAGTATGATGTTGGCTGTAGGTTTCTTGTATATGGCCCTTATCATGTTGACGATCACTCCCTCTACTCCCACCTCACTGAATGTTTTTATCATAAATGGGTCCTGTACCTCATCAAATGCTTTTCCCAAATCTGTTGATATGATCACGTGATTTTTATCTTTGCTTTTGTTTATGTGATGTATTACGTTTATTGATTTGCAAATATTGTACCGTCCTTGCATCTTTGGCATGAATCCCACTTGACCATGGTGTATGATCTTTTTGATGCTGATATTTTTTTACTTTTATTTTATTTTTTTAAGATTTAATTTATTTATATAGAGAGGGGAAGACATGGAGAAAGAGAGAAAGAAACATTGATGTTTGAGAAATACATCAATCAGCCTGCAACCCAGGCATGTGCCCTGACCAGAAATCAAACCAGTGACACTTTGGTTCACAGGCTGGCACTCAATCCACTGAACCACACCAGCCAGGGCTGTTTCGCCAAAATTTTGTTGAGGATTTTAGTGTCTATGTTCATCAGCAATATTGACCTGTAGTTTTCTTTCTTTGTTGTGTCTTTATCTGGTTTTGGGATATGGATGATGCTGGCCTCATAAAAGAGTTTGGAAGTCTTCCTTCTCCTTTGATTTTTTGGAAAAGTTTGGTAAGGATAAGGGTTAGCTATTCCTTAAATATTTTGTAAAATTCTCCTGTGAAAATGTCTGGTCCAGGGCTTTTGTGTTATGGGAGATATTTTCTATTACTGCTTCAATTTCAGTAGCTGTTATTGGTCAGTTCAGGCTTTCTGCTTCTTCTTCATTCAGTTTTGAAAGATTGTATGTTTCTAGAAATTTGTCCATTTCACCCAAGTTTTCTAATTTTTTGGCATATATTTGTTTGTAGTAATTTCTTGCAATCCTTTTTATTTCTGTGGTGTCAATTGTAATTTCTCCTCCCTAATTTCTGATTTTGTTTATTTGGGTCCTCTCTCTTTTTTTCTTGATGAGTCTGCTTAAAGGCTGGTTGATTTTGTTTATCCATTCAAAGAACAAGCTTCTGAATTTATTGATCCTCTGAATTGTTCTTTTAGTCTCTATGTCATTTAACTCTGCTCTGATATTGGCTATTTCCTTCCTTCTACTCACTTTGGGCTTTGTTTGTTGTTGTTCCTCCAGTTATTGTAGCTGTAGGATTAGGTTGTTTATTTGAAATGTTTCTATGTCTTTTAGGTAGGCCTGTATTGCTATGAACGTCCCTCTTAGGACTGTCTTTGCTGTGACCCATAGGTTTTGGACTATTCAGTGTTTATTTTCATTTATTTCCAGAAATTTTCTGATTTCTTTTTTTT